>CANNZV010002821.1:0-83467 GCA_947561585.1 Caprella mutica
CCTTGATGTATCACAATAATAACCAAATCCCCTATGATGTATCACAATAATAACTAAATCCCCTATGATGTATCACAATAATAACCAAATCCCCTATGATGTATCACAATAATAACTAAATCCCTATGATGTAATCACAATATAACTAACCAAATCCCCTATGATGTATTCACAATAATACCCAAATCCCATATGATGTATCACAATAATAACCAAATCCCCTCTGATGTATCACAATAATAACCAAATCCCCTATGATGTATCACAATAATAACTAAATCCCCTATGATGTATCACAATAATAACCAAATCCCCTATGATGTATCACAATAATAACCAAATCCCCTATGATGTATCACAATAATAACCAAATCCCCTATGATGTATCACAATAATAACTAAATCCCCTATGATGTATCACAATAATAACCAAATCCTCTGTGATGTATCACAATAATAACCAAATCCCCTATGATGTATCACAATAATAACCAAATCCCCTATGATGTATCACAATAATAACTAAATCCCCTTTGATGTATTACAATAATAATCAAATCCCCTGTGATGTATCACAATAATAACCAAATCCCCTATGATGTATCACAATTAATAACTAAATCCCCTATGATGTATCACAATAATAACTAAATCCCCTATGATGTATCACAATAATAACTAAATCTCCTATGATGTATCACAATAATAACTAAATCCCCTATGATGTATCACAATAATAACTAAATCCCCTATGATGTATCACAATAATAACTAAATCCCCTATGATGTATCACAATAATAACTAAATCCCTATGAATGTATCACAATGATAACTGAATCCCCTATGATGTATCACAATAATAACTAAATCTCCTATGATGTATCACAATAATAACTAAATCCCCTTTGATGTATCACAATAATAACCAAATCCCCTATGATGTATCACAATAATAACTATATCCCCTATGATGTATCACAATAATAACCAAATCCCCTGTGATGTATCACAATAATAACCAAATCCCTGTGATGTATCACAATAATAACCAAATCCCCTATGATGTATCACAATAATAACTAAATCCCCTATGATGTATCACAATAATAACCAAATCCCCTGTGATGTATCACAATAATAACCAAATTCCCTATGATGTATCACAATAATAACCAAATCCCCTATGATGTATCACAATAATAACTAAATCCCCTATGATGTATCACAATAATAACCAAATCCCCTATGATGTATCACAATAATTACCAAATCCCCTATGATGTATCACAATAATAACTAAATCCCCTATGATGTATCACAATAATAACTAAATCCCCTATGATGTATCACAATAATAACTAAATCCCCTATGATGTATCACAATAATAACTAAATCCCCTATGATGTATCACAATAATAACCAAATCCCCTATGATGTATCACAATAATTACCAAATCCCCTATGATGTATCACAATAATAACTAAATCCCCTATGATGTATCACAATAATAACTAAATCCCCTATGATGTATCACAATAATAACTAAATCCCCTATGATGTATCACAATAATAACTAAATCCCCTATGATGTATCACAATAATAACTAAATTCCCTATGATGTATCACAATAATAACTAAATCCCCTATGATGTATCACAATAATAACTAAATCACTGAGGATATATCACAAAGGGTTCTAAAGACCCAAAAGATGCAATATAAAATCCATTGAGAAGCTCCTCCATCACTTTTCAGTGTTGCTGACTCGACTCTTCTGTACAATGATGTACGAGTTGCACTGAGACAATGTGAGACAAAATTTACAATATTCTGCTGTGGGACATTGTAGTAAAGGGTATAATGGTTATTTCTCAAAGAACTGTTTTCTAATTGCTTCGGACATTACCATATACAACCTGAGTTTGGTTTTACAAATGTGAAATTAGGAAATAATGAAAAAACGTCTTGGATATACTTTAGAGATCTGTTATATTTGTATATTGTTTTTTTCTTAATTAATATGAAAATTGGTTTAACTCTGAAATTCTAAGTTTTATCTTTGTAATATTCCCGTAGCAGTGTAATATAATATCTTAGTAGTGGCTTGCAACTTCATCTTAGTCAGGTCACGTAACTGTATCAAAGTTTTGATCTTTCATATTTTCGTGAAACAAAAATAGGAAATAAAACACTTCACAAAATCTAAATTTAATGTAAATCCTCTTCAGATTTTTAAATTAAATAATTTAATTTAATTCACAAATATTGACAATATTTAATTGTTAAAACCGATAAGTTGAGAAAAATATGAGTTGGAAATTTTAAAACGGAGATTTGAACTCTTCAGATTACCAATAAATAATTATTTAATGATTCCCTCTACCGTCAAATTTGTTAATCAATCAGAGTAAAATTATTGATGTTAGCCATTGTTTTTTGCCGGTACTTCTTCCATTATCCCAAAATATTATCCATTATCCATAAAATGGTGAGATATTAGGACTGATAAAGTAGGATGAAGATTATAACTATCTCTTGAACATATGCAAATGTTAGAAAACTTAATTTAACAATTAAATATATACTAAAATATAAAATGAATCAATTGTTTGGCTTTGATATGAAATATTTAGAATTAATTTATTTTTATTTTTAATGAAACTATAATTTATTTAAAAGCTAATTACTTTGAGTAAAAGAGTTAAATAGTAATTATAAACCTATTTTGAAGTAACTAAACATTCAAAGAGGTTTGACATTCGATGGTCCTAACATATTATCTAGAGGCTCAAAATATACTAATATTAAGAAAATTTGAGAAAATTATTACTACAGAGAAAAAATTTAATTTGGAGAAAAATTTTATATGTAGAAAAAGTTTAATTTGGAGACAAAATTTAATTTGGGGAAAAAATAATTTGGAGGAAAAATCAATATGGGAAAAAATTTAATTTAGAGGAGAATTCAGATTTTGAGGAAACATTAATTTGGTGGAAATTCAATTTGGAAGAAAATATCAACCATTTACACACTTCTTTTGCATTTATTTTCTGTCTTTATCTTATCTATATTATCTGACAACTGCTATGTTTCATCTAGAAACTCACTTTCTTGCTGTTGAAATAGCTAACAAAATTAGTTTATATGTATATTCTTGTAGTCATGTGTTGATGTTAACTTGTAGTGCGACAGCTGTAGACCAGTGAATAAAAATGTTTTGTAGCATAAAAATATGTTTTGTAGCATAGAAATATGTTTTGTACCTAGAAATATGTTTTGTAGCATAGAAATATGTTTTGTACCTAGAAATATGTTTTGTACCTACAAATATGTTTTGTACCTAGAAATATGTTTTGTACCTAGAAATATGTTTTGTAGCCTAGAAATATGTTTTGTAGCCTAGAAATATGTTTTGTACCTAGAAATGTGTTTTGTACCTAGAAATATGTTTTGTACCTAGAAATATGTTTTGTACCTACAAATATGTTTTGTACCTAGAAATATGTTTTGTAGCCTAGAAATATGTTTTGTAGCCTAGAAATATGTTTTGTAGCATAGAAATATGTTTTGTACCTAGAAATATGTTTTGTAGCATAGAAATATGTTTTGTACCTAGAAATATGTTTTGTACCTACAAATATGTTTTGTACCTAGAAATATGTTTTGTACCTAGAAATATGTTTTGTAGCCTAGAAATATGTTTTGTAGCCTAGAAATATGTTTTGTACCTAGAAATATGTTTTGTACCTAGAAATATGTTTTGTACCTAGAAATATGTTTTGTACCTAGAAATATGTTTTGTACCTAGAAATATGTTTTGTACCTAGAAATATGTTTTGTACCTAGAAATATGTTTTGTACCTAGAAATATGTTTTGTACCTAGAAATATGTTTTGTACCTACAAATATGTTTTGTACCTAGAAATATGTTTTGTAGCCTAGAAATATGTTTTGTAGCCTAGAAATATGTTTTGTAGCATAGAAATATGTTTTGTACCTAGAAATATGTTTTGTAGCATAGAAATATGTTTTGTACCTAGAAATATGTTTTGTACCTACAAATATGTTTTGTACCTAGAAATATGTTTTGTACCTAGAAATATGTTTTGTAGCCTAGAAATATGTTTTGTAGCCTAGAAATATGTTTTGTACCTAGAAATATGTTTTGTACCTAGAAATATGTTTTGTAGCCTACAAATATGTTTTGTACCTAGAAATATGTTTTGTACCTAGAAATATGTTTTGTACCTAGAAATATGTTTTGTACCTAGAAATATGTTTTGTACCTAGAAATATGTTTTGTACCTAGAAATATGTTTTGTACCTACAAATATGTTTTGTACCTAGAAATATGTTTTGTAGCCTAGAAATATGTTTTGTAGCCTAGAAATATGTTTTGTACCTAGAAATATGTTTTGTACCTAGAAATATGTTTTGTAGCCTACAAATATGTTTTGTAGCCTACAAATATGTTTTGTACCTAGAAATATGTTTTGTAGCCTAGAAATATGTTTTGTACCTAGAAATATGTTTTGTACCTAGAAATATGTTTTGTAGCCTAGAAATATGTTTTGTAGCCTAGAAATATGTTTTGTAGCCTAGAAATATGTTTTGTACCTAGAAATATGTTTTGTACCTACAAATATGTTTTGTACCTAGAAATATGTTTTGTAGCCTACAAATATGTTTTGTACCTAGAAATATGTTTTGTAGCCTAGAAATATGTTTTGTAGCCTAGAAATATGTTTTGTACCTAGAAATATGTTTTGTACCTACAAATATGTTTTGTACCTAGAAATATGTTTTGTACCTAGAAATATGTTTTGTAGCCTACAAATATGTTTTGTACCTAGAAATATGTTTTGTACCTAGAAATATGTTTTGTAGCCTACAAATATGTTTTGTACCTAGAAATATGTTTTATAGCCTAGAAATATATTTTGTAGCCTAGAAATATGTTTTGTACCTAGAAATATGTTTTGTACCTACAAATATGTTTTGTGCCTAGAAATATGTTTTGTAGCCTAGAAATATGTTTTGTACCTAGAAATATGTTCTGTAGCCTAGAAATATGTTTTGTACCTAGAAATATGTTTTGTAGCCTAGAAATATGTTTTGTACCTAGAAATATGTTTTGTACCTAGAAATATGTTTTGTACCTAGAAATATGTTTTGTAGCCTACAAATATGTTTTGTACCTAGAAATATGTTTTGTACCTAGAAATATGTTTTGTAGCCTAGAAATATGTTTTGTACCTAGAGATATGTTTTGTACCTAGAAATATGTTTTGTAGCCTACAAATATGTTTTGTACCTAGAAATATGTTTTGTACCTAGAAATGTTTTGTACCTAGAAATATGTTTTGTACCTAGAAATATGTTTTGTACCTAGAAATGTTTTGTACCTAGAAATATGTTTTGTACCTAGAAATATGTTTTGCCTAGAAATGTTTTGTACCTAGAAATATGTTTTGTACCTAGAAATATGTTTTACCTAGAAATATTTTGTACCTAGAAAGATGTTTTGTACCTAGAAATATGTTTTACCTAGAAATGTTTTGTACCTAGAAAGATGTTTTGTACCTAGAAATATGTTGTACCTAGAAATGTTTTGTACCTAGAAAGATGTTTTGTACCTAGAAACATGTTCTGTACCTAGAAATATGTTCTGTACCTAGAAAGATGTTTTGTAAGCTGTCAATTTCAGAATAGTTAGAGTGAATTTTCTTCATCACGAGCATTTGTTAGCTGCAATAACTAGCATGCTTACCCAGCACCTCTTGATATGATACTCTGAAAAATAGTTCGGTACTATTTTTCAGAGTGGTATTTATTTTTTCTAGTTCGGTTGATACTCTATTAAGATCTGTGGCTCAAAGGGACACTCCGACACGCTCACAGTACTCGGAAAATTGTGCTGGCATTATGTCATCAAGATAAGCAAATCGGAAATTTAAAAAAAGCACATTGATTCATGACCAATGTGAGTTTAAATAGGAATTGATAAATATACTCAATACTGTGAATACACAGTCACTGACAATCCAAACGTGTTGCAAACGTGTCCCAAATATGTTTCGAACTAGAACCAAACATGTTTTAGAAGTGTATCATACGTGTATCTAACTTGTACCAAACGTGTTTCGAACATGAACCAAACATATTTCAAACGTTTACCATACGTGTGTCTCAAACGTGTACCAAACGTGTTTGAATTGAAATGTCATTAAGATCTGTACCAATAAATTCTATGTGATTATGTCTGTTGGTCATAAACTGAGTAAGGAAATTAAAGTAATACTTCACAAAGAAATTGTCTTGCAAATTAGGGTTTTTGAGCAAGTACAATTTCTAATAAAACTTTCATTAGTTTCCTGAATGCTAAGTACACAATAAATAGATGTGAGTATTCCCAAGTGATGACGCCACGTTCGCTATTTTTCTGCATGCGTTATAAACTTTAAGAGACACAAGAGACATTAAAACAAATTCATTTACTGCGTAACAGAGCGATATTTGTGTGACTGAGATGCAAGGCCTCTTTTCTCAGTGGCAACAAATTCACTCACCTCTATTCGAGGGACATATGGACTAACGGAAAAGCATTAATAAGATGTACCAAGTCTGCTATCTGCAAAATAATTTACCTACTAATAAAATATCTACTTTTGTGTCAGATTGGAGAAATTTTAAAAATTGGTACAATGAGTGAAACTTAAATTATTCCCATTTAAACCTGGAAGTTGAATTTTTTTTTTGTGTTATTTGCTTTATAATTAATAATTCCACCAATCTTTTCTGATTCACTGTGGATACAAAATTGAACACCTTTAAACACTATTTAATACGACAATCATTGAAAAATTATTTTGGAATTAAGTAATAAATATGCTGTAATGAACAAGTACAGTTGAATTTATGAAACATCAATCTTGGTGAATGTTAGTTACTAACATATACCGTAAAATCTTACTAATTTATTGTTAGTAATGCCATAGATTTTCAAGAAACTAAGTTCAAAATCATCATAGAATGAAAAAATTAAGTTATAATAATTTAATTTTCGTTTTTATTAGTATCTATGATACTAGTAACTTTGATACCAATAAAAAAAATTAAAAACTATTACTGTTTATCTTGCCGTTACTTATATGACCGAAGATTTGAAGCTGACCGATAATTCGTAGCTTACCCAATTCCTAAAAGAAAATGTTATATCGAACAATATAGCGTTTTAACTAGTAATTTCATTAGTATTTTTACTAATATTTTGTCTAGTATTTTGACTAGTATTTTGTCTAGTATTTTGACTAGTAGTTTGACTAGTATATCCCAATGATTTAGTCAGTCTAAAGTCAAACTGATAACCTTCCTGTGCCTCAAAAAACAGGGAAACTGAATTCAAAAGCTTTTAGTTCAAAGACTTAATTGAGTTTCGGATTAAAAAGACTGACAAACGATAGTGAGAGCTCTTTTTTAGTAACAATTCATTCGTTCAGTAAAGCATGGAGTGAGTGGGGGGAAAATATTTAAAAAATAATTAGTTAATATCAATTGATTTCTGCTAAGGGATTTTCTATTGATTTGCTTAGAGGTTTCTAACTGATATTCATATTAGATTATTCTTTACTGTTATGAATAAAATCCATTCAGGTTACAGATAATTTTTGAAATTGCAGACAATTTTATGAGTTTATAAATCGTTTTATGAGTTTATAAATTGTTTTATGAGTTTATAAATCGTTTTATGAGTTTATAAATCGTTTTATGAGTTTATAAATCGTTTTATGAGATTATAAATCGTTTTATTAGTTTATAAATCGTTTTATGAGTTTATAAATCGTTTTATGATTTTATAAATCGTTTTATTAGTTTATAAATCGTTTTATGAGTTTATAAATCGTTTTATGATTTTATAAATCGTTTTATGAGTTTATAAATCGTTTTATGAGTTTATAAATCGTTTTATGATTTTATAAATCGTTTTATGATTTTACAAAGAAAATTTTAGTTTTCAGATAATTTTTCTCATTTTTCTATCGTTTACTGAATAGTTTATTTTATGATTTTATAGTGAAGTAAAAAGCAATTCACTAACAAGCTATTTTATTAATGTACAAAAATTAATCGTGTAGCATTCAATTTTATTAAATATCAGAAAAGCGAGTGATTGCGTGGAAGCTGCACAAAAATATTAATGCTATAAAATCCCCTCACTAATTTGAATGGAAAGCGTATTTTTTAATTCAATTCGTTGAATAATGGAGATATAGCAGGTAATTTAAATAGAGCAATAGTGATGCTCTCACTGAGACAGTTCATGGTTAAAAGTTTGGCCTTTTTAATACTAAAATAGATCTGTGGAATAATGGAACACAGTGGTACTCATTTTGGAGGTAAGTTTCTGTTAAAATAAACTTATAAAAATTAATCTTACGAAATTGGAATGGAAAAAATCATTTTATTATTTAAGGTTCATGACGCGTTCTCTTAATTATTAATAAAACAAATATAAAATATTATAAACCACTTGTATCAAGTGCAGTCAGTACTTCGCAGAATGCCGGAAGGTCATATTTTCATCGTAATTTATTTATTTATTTATTTATCATCTTGTTATTCGCTTAAATGAAAAAATGTTCAACTAAATTGCCTGAAATACGGTGAAACGATTGGTCCATGTCCAGTGACCTGCTGGTACAATTTTGGGAGTGACCCGGTCAAAGGTCAAGGTCATGGTCATTAATAACTCAAAAAGGATTGAACCGTATTGCATGAAACTTAGTGGAACGATTGGTCAATATGCAGAAACCATTTTGTTAGATTTAGGAGCGATCGGGTCAAAGGTCAAAGATCAAGGTCAAGGCCATTTGTAACTCAAAAAGTATTACACAAAATTGTCTGAAATTTGGTGGTACAATTGGTCAATGACCAAGAACCATCTGGTAAAGTTTTGGAAGCTATCCGGTCAAAAGTCAAGGTCAAGGTCATTTATAACTCAAAAGTATTGTACCATATTGCATGAAATTTGGTGGGACGATTGGTTATTATCCAGTTAGCAGTTTCTTAAATTTTGGGAGAGAACGGAACAAAGCGGAGGCGAAGGTATGCGCTCTACCAAGTGCACATAATCTAGTTTGATATGAAAATGACAACTTTATTGACAATAAAAATACACATAAAATACAAAGATGAATAAAATATAATTAATCATAATAATCAATCACAATATTTGTCTCATTTATTGCTCAATCAAAAATAATTTTTCCAATCTATAGAACTTAAATTTAATTTTAAAAAATTGATATATACGTGAGTGGACATAATTTAATGCCTACGGACAAGATGGCTACAGAAAATATGCCTACGGACAAGATGGCTACAGAAAAGATGCCTACGGACAAGAGGCCTACGATGAAATTCTACGGACAAAATGCCTAAAGGACAAGATGCCTAATGGTCTAAAATTTCTTGTGAACTTATTTCCATTATGGTAATAGTGGACTGAAATTTCAGATTTATAATAAGTAAGACCAAGTGGAAGGAAGCAAAGAGCTAACACATTCAATATGGACATTTGTAACTCAGAGCGTGCTCAGTGTAAACACTGTATCATTTTATTACTACTGTATTTGTTCTATTCTGTTTTAAATTATGATATTTTGTTTGATTGTTTTAATCATCTTACTCTTTTTGACTTTTTAACTATTGCATATTTTTTAGACAGCTATAGTCATATTCTTCTATTTTGAAAAAAAAGAGTCGCTTTTGAATATTTTAAAGAAGAGACAGGCAGGTTTTCTTCGTTCAATAAATGGCTTCCCTTTTAACTGAGAGATGTGTTTCTTCTCAGCAGAACTGCTGCCATCAATGAAAAATATTCTATATATCTTTTTAAAAATGTTCTTTTAGTATTATTACATTAGTGCAATGTATTAGTGCATTGATTTCTGTTTTCAATAACATAAACTTGAACATGTAAATTTCCAGTGAAAGAAAATGGAACTAAATAATTCCATATTTAGTAAGTAATAATAATTTTGATACAGTATAAAATGAGTTTAAAAATGTATTTAATTTGAACATATTTATTCCCTGATCATTTATGGAACATATCACGAATAATATGGCAAAGACGTTTCTAGTTATTTTTTATTAATGTTTGGTGGTAAAATTATTCAGAAATGTATTATAAAATAAAAACCATATGAAATATTCAAAAAAGATTATATTAATAAATAATAATATATGTTATTTAAGTTTTATCTTAAATATTACGGTATCCACCGTAATATTTCTTTTTTTTTTTTTTTTTTCATCTTATATCTATCTGGTTTGAGGGTAAGTCATAATAATATCTATGATTTTAGGCAAACATATTTCATCTTCTAGCTTGTTCAATTATTAATCTTTGCTACGACAAATGAGCACAAGTTATAATTATTTATAATAATAATAAATTTACAGGTAAGTCACAGAAAAATAATTGATAGGTTATCATTACATATAATTCAACCAATCAGAAGATCTCCATCAACGGTGAATGGTCATTAGACTAAATTGGCTTTTTCCAATTACGTCTTTGGGCTTATTGAAGCCTAATTCATTATAGAGACAAATCACTTGGCAGTTAACTATTGGAACTCTGTTCAATAATGATCTCTTAGATCCCAAAGTTTGTGATTGAAGAAGTACCAGAGAGTATCCACCTCATTACAACAAGTTAGTTCATTACCAAAGTTATACCCCCTATCAAGAGATCATTCATAAGTAACTTAGGATAGGTGTTTGTAAAAGGACTTATTTTTTTATAATACATTTATGGAAATGAAATATAAGATGTAAGATATATAAGCTTTCATTCATTAGAGTTGAAGAATAAGATACAAATGAACTAATGCATATACGTTAAAGTAAACTTGAAATGAAATAAACATTATGAATTAGGCAGTGATAGATATTAATAACTAAAAATAACTGAATTCTCCTTTCATATTTGAATTTTTTTTAACTTTTCTCTATGTTAAGTAATAATGAATTATACATAACACTATTATAATATTGTTTAAACTGTATATCATTATTAGCATTAAGTATCTACTATTTTAGAAAGAGTAATTGAAACGAAGGATTTGCGGGAATCATGACTAGAATTATAATTATGGAATAGAGATGCTTAGTGGTGATAATTAAATATATTACTATTTGCATTCATTAAATCAATATTTCAAGACATTTCAATACTTACATTTTTATATCTAATTGAAATCAAATAATAATGGGAGTGATTCGAAGGAGAGTTATTCATTGATGAATTTTATCAGAAATAAGGTCAAAGGTCACCTCCAAGCAATTTTTAAATAATTTGTTCAAAAAGGCTAGTATTTCTTATTCTTTTGCTGCAAACTCCATGCAATTTGATGATATAGTTTTGATTTTATATATGGTTTTGAAGATTTTTATAATCAAAGCTCTACAAAACTCGTACTACTTCAAACTTGCTAATTTTCAGTCCAAAGGAAAAGAATGTACGCCGTTTGTTTTGTATGTCAACTAGGTAGGCATCATCAATTCAATATTAAATATTCATGTTTAGGTATAAAATTAAAGAAATTTATTATAGAAACGTTAGAAATAATTTAGATCCTGAATTGTTTGTTTATAATATTAAAAAAAATTGATATCAAAACAGAGAGTGTGCAATCTTTCCCTTCAGCGTCAGTTTAGTGATTCGTACACTGGTTGCACACAGAGTATTAAAAACTTTAAAAGCATATAGAAAAAATAGGCTAAACATAATTTTATGAGGTGTGCAGATTAATGATCTAAGACCTTAGTTCTATACTATTATATAATAAACTTCAGCTAAAATATTGGGAATTATACCAAATTATCAAAAGAAATTAAATACAAATATTTATTCTAATTATAGAAAAACGAGAAATAATTAATGACCGTTCCAAAACACATAGGCTATATGTTAAAATATCATTTATTCGAATTGAAAAAATTACTCATATATTTCACAATTTTTATCATGGATGAGAAGAATTTTTTTTACTTATTTCTTCTCTATTTATTCTTTTTATTTTTATTCAGATTTAATCGAATTATTCTTAATTATTAAAATTTCCCGTACCTCTAGATACCATGACGATATGAATTGTTTGATTAACGTTAAGCAGAATACTCTTAAAGCTATTTCCTCAAATTTCTTGCATAGTCTCACATATGTAATACGGTCTCACTGTTAATTCTGTCACATTCCTTGTACTACATTGCGCCAAATTCTTTGTGTTTTATTATCCCCTAAAATATGACAAGAAACCTGCACATTCCCTGGTCTGTCCACACCATTTTTACAGCCAGATAAATGAAGAGCGTTTGCTCTTATGATTATCTGGACTTATTCTGGAGCCTCTCATATGAACACAGCTGCTATGCATTCCTTATGAACTGAGATAGGTACTCAGGTAGATTGTTATACTCTTTTTGAAGAGTATTAGAACGTATGTGCAGATTAAATAAACAAAGATTTATGAAGAATATACACAAAAGTGCATTTTACATCATCTAGGAGGCAATTTTATAGAAGAGAGTAGGTAACGTTACCAGTCACTGAGTACTTCGGGTTCTGAATTTATTATTATAATGATTTATGGTAGTGCAAACCTATTTATATGCAATAACAAGTTACTGGAATTAGTGCACTATACACATTTGAATTTGTCAGAGTAATTCACAATATCATTTATAAATATCAGAAAAAGGAGGGGACCAAGAATCGAACCCTGTGGTACACCAGCAAAGATATAGTGAACATAGGAAGCAATGTCAATTAATTAAACATATTAGGTTTCAATTTTCTAATGACGACCGAAAATACCCCTTATGGGTATATACACACATATCTCTTATCTTATCAAAATCCTTCCGATTTAATCAACAAATACCGAAAAAAATACATAAACAGATTAAAAAATCACTCAATTAGATATGGATAAATTTCTCTAAAATTTTATTATATATAATAGCTATAGGTTTACAATTTCGGTGTACGGACAACTGCCATGCTGACAACTGCAATGCGGACAACTGCCATGCAGACAACTGCCATGCGGACAACTGCCATGCAGATAACTGCCATGCGGACAACTGCCATGCAGACAACTGCCATGCGGACAACTGCCATGCGGACAACTGCCATAGCGGACAACTACAATGCAACAAACTGCCATGCAGACAACTGCCATGCACTATATTATAATTTTATGTTAGGTGATTCGACCCAAGTAACACAAGTTAATGGGGTCCATGTGGGCACTAGGAGTACAAATCGTACTGGTACTGTGTGTTATTTTTGCAAAATGGGCCAACATGGTGACAGAATGGGCTTTTATGTTGTAACCATCTTGGCCCAAGATGTTGCCAATATGTTAATTAAGTTTCAGCCATATTATGTTGATATGCTATACAGTAATCAGGTTGGGCCCATATGACAATTCAATGGGATTGATTTGCCCTATTGAGCCAACCTTCTCCCAAGGTAACATTCCATGAGAATGGAAAACCATATTATCCCCATGTAATTTCTAGGCTACTATTCAGTCTGCCATCTCTTGCCCATCTAACCATCTAGTGCCCATGTTGGCACAATGTGTCATGGTTGCTTGGGGTGATGCGCTTGTAAACTTAACCTTTCATGGAATTTATTTTTTGTGAAGTATGTTATTATCTTAACCTAAAAATTAAGTAAAATAATACTGATCGTATAGTCCGAAATTGTGCATGAAGAAGTATAAAAGTTAATAAAGACAGTATGTTCAGAAATTAAAGTTGAAGTATGCCAAATTTATTTCTTTGATGAATCATATTATTTTGCATTCAAGCCATTAAGCCCCTGAAACCATCTAATGGTTGACAAGACTTTCTTTTCAACCATTTCAAAATACAGAGTAGTACAAACACAATTAAACTTCAATGACAGGTTACAATTTCCAGTGAGTGTGATTTTGTATCTTATTATTAAATAATTTTTCATTGGGTTATTTGTAAAAACTAACTTTGACGATAGATTCAGGATTTGAAACTGAAGTAGTAATTATCTTATTTCTATGTTAAAAAATATTCTTACAAAGAACACTTTACTCAGTCACTTTGAAATTTGAATTTGTTTTTCTATCGTTTCTTAGTTTCCAGCTCCCACTGATCAAAAATCCATGCATTACATGTCTTATAAATATTTGAGTATCTGAATAATTATTACTGAAATATGTTCTTTAGAATTTGTTATTATGCTAATAACTAACTAATCAAATTTTAATTACCTCACATATGCCCAGTGTTGTGTGAAAGCAACTCTAAAATAGTAAGATACAAAACCACACTCACTGAAAATTTTATCCTGTAAAGGTTATATGTTTGTACTATTCTTTGTATTCTGTAATGTTTGAAAAGAAAGTTTTGCATCTATAAATTTTAACTTTTTTGACAACCATTTGATCATTTTAATGTGGAAGAAAATGATTGTAACAAAGAAATAAATTTATAAGAATTACTTCAATATAAATTTCTATGCTTCTTCATTTACAATTTTCCACTGTACCATTAACATTTTTATACTAAAACTTTAGGATAAAATAATAATATACTTCACATCAAATTAATTCTAATAAATGTTAAGTTTACAAGCGCATTACAATTCACCCAAAATAAAATTATAATATATTGCCTAGCAGTTTTCCGCATGGCAGTTTTCCGCATGCCAGTTGTCCGCATGGCAGTTGTCCGCATGGCAGTTGTCCGCATGGCAGTTGTCCGTATGGCAGTTGTCCGCATGGCAGTTGTCCGCATGGCAGTTGTCCGCATAGCAGTTATCCGCATGGCAGTTGTCCGCATGGCAGTTGTCCGCATGGCAGTTATCCGCATGGCAGTTATCCGCATGGCAGTTGTCCGCATGGCAGTTGTCCGCATGGCAGTTGTCCGCATGGCAGTTGTCCGCATGGCAGTTGTCCGCATAGCAGTTATCCGCATGGCAGTTGTCCGCATGGCAGTTATTCGCATGGCAGTTATCCGCATGGCAGTTATCCGCATGGCAGTTATACGCATGGCAGTTGTCCGCATGGCAGTTGTCCGCATGGCAGTTATCCGCATGGCAGTTGTCCGCATGGCAGTAATCCGCATGGCAGTTATCCGCATGGCAGTTGTCCGCATGGCAGTTATCTGCATGGCAGTTGTCCGCATGGCAGTTGTCCGCATGGCAGTCGTCCGCATGGCAGTTGTCCGCATGGCAGTTATCCGCATGGCAGTTGTCCGCATGGCAGTTATCTGCATGGCAGTTGTCCGCATGGCAGTTGTCCGCATGGCAGTTGTCCGCATGGCAGTTGTCCGTATGGCAGTTGTCCGCATGGCAGTTGTCCGCATGGCAGTTGTCCGCATAGCAGTTATCCGCATGGCAGTTGTCCGCATGGCAGTTGTCCGCATGGCAGTTATCCGCATGGCAGTTATCCGCATGGCAGTTGTCCGCATGGCAGTTGTCCGCATGGCAGTTGTCCGCATGGCAGTTGTCCGCATGGCAGTTGTCCGCATGGCAGTTGTCCGCATAGCAGTTATCCGCATGGCAGTTGTCCGCATGGCAGTTATTCGCATGGCAGTTATCCGCATGGCAGTTATCCGCATGGCAGTTATACGCATGGCAGTTGTCCGCATGGCAGTTGTCCGCATGGCAGTTATCCGCATGGCAGTTGTCCGCATGGCAGTAATCCGCATGGCAGTTATCCGCATGGCAGTTGTCCGCATGGCAGTTATCTGCATGGCAGTTGTCCGCATGGCAGTTGTCCGCATGGCAGTTGTCCGCATGGCAGTTGTCCGCATGGCAGTTATCCGCATGGCAGTTGTCCGCATGGCAGTTATCTGCATGGCAGTTGTCCGCATGGCAGTTATCTGCATGGCAGTTGTCCGCATGGCAGTTGTCCGCATGGCAGTTGTCCGCATGGCAGTTATCCGCATGGCAGTTATCCGCATGGCAGTTGTCCGCATGGCAGTTGTCCGCATGGCAGTTGTCCGCATGGCAGTTGTCCGCATGGCAGTTGTCCGCATAGCAGTTATCCGCATGGCAGTTGTCCGCATGGCAGTTATTCGCATGGCAGTTATCCGCATGGCAGTTATCCGCATGGCAGTTATACGCATGGCAGTTGTCCGCATGGCAGTTGTCCGCATGGCAGTTATCCGCATGGCAGTTGTCCGCATGGCAGTAATCCGCATGGCAGTTATCCGCATGGCAGTTGTCCGCATGGCAGTTATCTGCATGGCAGTTGTCCGCATGGCAGTTGTCCGCATGGCAGTCGTCCGCATGGCAGTTGTCCGCATGGCAGTTATCCGCATGGCAGTTGTCCGCATGGCAGTTATCTGCATGGCAGTTGTCCGCATGGCAGTTGTCCGCATGGCAGTTGTCCGCATGGCAGTTGTCCGTATGGCAGTTGTCCGCATGGCAGTTGTCCGCATGGCAGTTGTCCGCATAGCAGTTATCCGCATGGCAGTTGTCCGCATGGCAGTTGTCCGCATGGCAGTTATCCGCATGGCAGTTATCCGCATGGCAGTTGTCCGCATGGCAGTTGTCCGCATGGCAGTTGTCCGCATGGCAGTTGTCCGCATGGCAGTTGTCCGCATGGCAGTTGTCCGCATAGCAGTTATCCGCATGGCAGTTGTCCGCATGGCAGTTATTCGCATGGCAGTTATCCGCATGGCAGTTATCCGCATGGCAGTTATACGCATGGCAGTTGTCCGCATGGCAGTTGTCCGCATGGCAGTTATCCGCATGGCAGTTGTCCGCATGGCAGTAATCCGCATGGCAGTTATCCGCATGGCAGTTGTCCGCATGGCAGTTATCTGCATGGCAGTTGTCCGCATGGCAGTTGTCCGCATGGCAGTTGTCCGCATGGCAGTTGTCCGCATGGCAGTTATCCGCATGGCAGTTGTCCGCATGGCAGTTATCTGCATGGCAGTTGTCCGCATGGCAGTTATCTGCATGGCAGTTGTCCGCATGGCAGTTGTCCGCATGGCAGTTGTCCACATGGCAGTTGTCCGCATGGCAGTTGTCCTAGAGCCTACGGGAATATGTAATTTTACAGGGAATAATTTATCTACACTACATGTTTCTAAAAAATCCAATGCTTATTCTGCCTCTATGTGAATTGCAATAATAGTTATTTCCTCAACAATTTTTACAAGCAATGAAAGAACAATGCTGTTAGTAATTTCCAGAGTAAATTTTGACGTAGAACTTCAGAGTAGAGGATTTGGAAGGTAATTGAGAGGCAATCTGGGGAATCCCCTGGAGATTCTTTGTAAATCTCCACTCACTTTGCCAATCATTTCTTGTTTCTCTGACTGTCAATTCACTTCATTTTCTTATCTCAAATGAAAGTCCTTTACATTTATAGGTACCAATTGGAAATGTTCGTAGATAGTTAATAACACATCAAAAGCACTCATTTTAGACACTTCAGAGTTAGAATGAAAAGTAGAGCTATGAAATATTTATATAAATATATATAAAAATTGAACTCATTTTACAACTGTAATATAATGCCGGCATAGCAGAGTTTAGAATACCGATTAATAGATTGATTTTTTTTAATTTATTATACTGTGACTCAATTATTTGACTCAAGATATAAAGACTGGCAAAATTCAATATTATCACAACTCCATAATATAATAATTATACCATTTGCAAGCTAAAATAAACTGTAATTAATGTAATTCACATTTGTAAATTAGTCCCGCACCTGAGTTGCATTGAGTTCGTACAATTGCAGTGGGAGGCCTAATTCGTCATTAGGGAGATCATTTGAATGATGACATCAGCTAGTCTCACTTGAGTGAAGTGATCAAATTGTCTCATCACCTTTCCAATTATCATTGAATAGGCAATAGAAAGAACTCTGTTATGAGGTGGATAAGCGCCTCCTACAGTTATTGGATTGCTTCTATTGCCCTCCACACGCTCATATCAACTTCAAGATGTTACCTCTTGGACTCCAGATGAAACTATTTCACCAACTGATGGGCACGTTAGTAATTCGATGTCAATATCATATGAGGAACTGAAAACAGAGTTATTTTTCATCTACGATAAGGTCACAGAACTCTGATACTCATGTAAAAAACTTGGAAAGTGGTTGTTGAAATGGTCAATCAGTAATTTCTAAAGGCCGGATTGGTTCTTGATTTACGTTAACACGCACAATCCAAGTACGGCCAATGTTCTATAATTGATTGGTTACCCTATCGCCCAGGTAGCAATGTTTCTTGGGCCAATATTGGGACAGCATTGGCAATATTGGACAGCATTGGCATCATAGCTATCTGGGCTATCTATGGTAGAAAAAACTGGAAAAAACTCTGAGTCCGAACCTAAGTTAATACTAAATAGGAATTCAATCTAAAGAACATTCTATATTTTATTTGTTTAGCAGCCAATTAAAATTTCAATCAATGCAAGCAATTAAATGTTACAGAGCTACGTAATACACTTCTCCTTCATTTACTAAGGGTATTGAACGCAAATTAAAGATAGTAATCGAGTAGCTATATCCAGTTATAGTGCTCCGTAAGACAATATATACCCGATATATGTACACTATATACAATAGAACAGTGTGATAATGCTTAATTAAAGCAATTGAAGTTAATTATATTTGAAATGTAATGATTTTTAATCAATAATCAATGTATCAAAGTATATAGATCCTTTATATATAAAAGGAACAGCAAGATTTACACATGGTATAAATTTTCATGTTATATGAAGTAAACACTAAATTTATTAATAATTATCTTATCGACTTTAATAAATAAATTTGAACTATGAAATTTCATTGCTGAATTTGAATCACAAAATTAGTTTTAAGTCATCTAAAAAGTAAGTAATTCACCACCTAAGTCTAGAATGTCCAAACATATCGTAGCTATTAAATAATTTAAAAAAAATTATTTGCACTCTATCATTATTGCATGGAAATGAACTATGAAATATTAAAAATAATGTAACAAACTGAAAAAGGAAGAAAGAAATTGAGATTACATTTCACATAACGCATCCATAAAATACGTAAAATTGGACATATGACTCGGAACACCGAAAAGTTAGTTTTTCAGTTCAAAGTTTCCTCTAATCGATTGGCAGTGTTTGTTTTTTGTCACCTTTAGAGTTTTTTCGTAACGTGGAGTCTCTTGACAAGGTTTGCGAGCTGTTTCAGTTTACGAGGCAATTTTGGTTATGAAGTTACGACTTTCGCTTACTTCCCTCACACGAGAATCTTACTCCCGAAAATAAAACAATAAAGAGTTTGAGTTGATGAGAAGGAGAGTCTGTGTTTGTGGACATAGTCTTGTCTTTGGATATTGCCAAAGCTTTTTAAAATAGCCCCTGACATTTGGAACTGTAGGTATGGGGTGTATTTATCAGGAATAGTAACGATATGTTATATGAAATTTACATACAATTGTATCATAAACCAATCCAGGGATTTGTTTTAGTCGTTCTCAATAACTGATATATTTATTTTAAAATGTCCTTATAATCTGGTTTGTATGAGATAATATATTATATCTTTTTGGGATTACTTTTAGACTAAATATAGTTTGTTTTTATGAATAGGTTTTAGGGTAAAAAGTGCTACACTGAGAGTGCTACTTTTTCCATCATATGCTGGCGCAGACTCGAGCCCCTAAAATTATGCAAATTGTTGTGAATGAAAAGAGGAGCCAATTTCGCTGTTCTTGGCCATTAGACCAAATTCAAAGCTCAGACGAAAATTCAAATCGCCAGCATCTTGTGAAAATGTTGATATATATGGTGAAAATATTAAACAGACAATACTACACTCCATTTACTACATAATGAATAATTAAACATTTAATTACAAACAATTCAAGTTCAGATGACAAAGATTTCAGAAAATGTTTTTCTGAATGTTAAAAAGGTTTTGCAAATTACCTCTCAGACCAAAGTTAGATTCTGGTGAAAATTGTTATTTTGAATATAATTCTTTTTCTCGTTGGGTTTTCCTAAGCCAGTCCATTTCCACAAAATGACAACAATTTGTCGTTGCTTCAGAGTTATTTTGGAGGCGGAGCTGATGTCGCTTGGAGAACGTGATCTCGCAAGTAATTTCGCTAAAGCCTGCCATTTGACAAATGTTTTCCATTATAATTATGAATAGCCTTGCTATCTTAGAGTCACTTTCGATTTACTGCACTAAAGGAAGATATTAATGTTATTGATTGCCTAAATAGGGTACGAGATGACGATGCAACTTTGAAAATTATATTGTCGTATAATGCTTCATATATGAGACATTTATTTTTAATGTCTCATTAGTATTTTCTTGTAATATACGCAAACTAATTTAAAGTACATTTACGTAATAATATATTCATGCTTTCATAGACCAAACTTATTCCTTTTTTAACCATTTTTCCTGCGGTATTTATTTTAATATAATTTAAATCTTATTTGAAATCAAATTATCATTTCAAAACTATCATTTTAGTAATAAATTAACATGTTATCAATTGATTTTTCAAAAAATGTCATGCTTTTTCGTCACTATCAATAAAATGTCATGTTTTTTCGTCACTTTCAAATGAAATGTCATATTTTTCTAGTCATTTTCATATAAAATGTAATGATTTTCTAGTCATTTTAAAACAAAATGTCATGTTCTTCTAGTCATTTTCAAACAAAATATCATGTTTTTCTAGTCATTTTCAAACAAAATGTCATGTTCTTCTAGTCATTTTCAAACAAAATGTCATGTTTTTCTAATCATTTTCAAACAAAATGTCATGCTTTTCTAATCATTTTCGAACAAAATGTCATGTTTTTTAGTCATTTTCGAACAAAATGTCATGTTTTTCTAGTCATTTTCAAACAAAATGTCATGTTTTTCTAGTCATTTTCAAACAAAATGTCATGTTTCAATAATATTTAATTAAATAGCATACTTTTTGTTTCTTGTCAGTAATTATTACATACATGTTTGCGAGATAATTTCCAGAAAAATACCCTATTTTAGCCACATTTTAATGAAATAAATACAAAAAAAATGTTCGAAATCCCTGTTCTCCTCCCCTCGAAATTCAGTGGCCGAAATCCCCCCACTTGTGGATTCACAATCTTAGCCTAAATCCCAAATGGCCGAAGTTAACCCTTCGACTGAGCTGAAATTTACATACCCTGAAGTTTGGATCTTTGTACAGCAGTTGCTGGGTGAAAGTACAGCAGAGTAAAGGAGGTACAGCCAAGCTAAGGAAGTACAGCCAAGCTAAGGAAGTACAGCCAAGCTAAAGAAGTACAGCCAAGCTAAGGAAGTACAGCCAAGCTAAGGAAGTACAGCCAAGCTAAGGAAGTACAGCCAAGTAAAGGAAGTACAGCCAAGCTAAGAAAGTACAGCCAAGCTAAGCAAGTACAGACAATCTAAGGAAGTACAGCCAAGCTGAGGAAGTACAGCCAAGCAAAGGAAGTACATCCAAGCTAAGGAAGTACAGCCAAGCTAAGGAAGTACAGCCAAGTTAAGGAAGTACAGCCAAGCTAAGGAGGTACAGCCAAGCTAAAGAAGTACAGCCAAGCTAAGGAAGTACAGCCAAGTAAAGGAGGTACAGCCAAATTAAGGAAGTACAGCCAAGCTAAAGAAGTACAGCCAAGCTAAGGAAGTACGGCCAAGCTAAGGAAGTACAGCCAAGCTAAAGAAGTACAGCCAAGCTAAGGAAGTACGGCCAAGCTAAGGAAGTACAGCCAAGCTAAAGAAGTACAGCCAAGATAAGGAAGTACAGCCAAGCTAAGGAAGTACAGCCAAGCTAAGGAAGTACAGCCAAGCTAAGGAAGTACAGCCAAGCTAAGGAAGTACAGCCAAGCTAAGGAAGTACAGCCAAGCTAAAGAAGTACAGCCAAGATAAGGAAGTACAGCCAAGCTAAGGAAGTACAGCCAAGCAAAGGAAGTACAGCCAAGCTAAGGAAGTACAGCCAAGCTAAGGAAGTACAGCCAAGGTTAACATTATTCTTACAATTCATTTTCAAGACACTACATTTACTTTAATATTCATGTAGCATCTATAGAACAGAACAATATACCAATTTATTTATCCTGCCTTTATTGTGTTCATAACAATATTATTCTTTTATATCATATATTGAAATACACTATATTGTTTTGAACAAAGTTATTGCATTTAGTTCAATTTATGCAATATTCAATATGCGAACAATAAAATATTGAATTGATTGTGTTAACTCTTTTTATATCATAGAGTATATTTTATTATCATTCACATTGTTCTAAAGCCTTCAAAGCACAATGCATATTTTGCATCTGATTTAATAGCTGCATGCATAAGTTATGACTCTTCTGTTAAGTAATTAATAGTTAATTATAATAAATCTATCAAGAGTGATGTAGTATCTGGATGATTTTTTATGGAGATATATGTTGTGCAACTTAGAAATTCCTTCTTTTAATATATTCGTTTTTTCACATTTATCTCATGTATGTTTTTTATTTTTCTGTTGAAGTTACTAAAGTGCCCAAATATGGGGAAAAGTCTTCTATTTTTCAAGCTACCAAACTCTCCTATGAGTTTCACACATTTTACACCTGAATGTCCTGGGTAAGAGAACTACCGTGTATAGTGGACAAATTTTCCTTAGTCTGCCATGGATTGCCTTTAGTTTTAAAAAGTAAAGACGACATACAACTGATCTATAGAGAAGCTAGTCATTATATAGTGTAAATACTTCTAATTTTCCTAGTGAGGAATTTAATAATATGAAAAATGATCAATATTTGAAAATATAATGAAAAAAGGAACAAGACACGGCCCATTGATGGTTATAAGTTAAACTAGATTATGTTCACTCGGTAGAGCGCATACCTTCGCCTCCGCTTTGACCCGTTCTCTCCCAAAAATTAAAAAACTGCTAACTGGATAATAACCAATCGTCCCACCAAGTTTCATGCAATCTTGGACCGGATCGCTTCCAAATTTCTCCCAGATCGTTCCTGGACATTGACCAATCGTCTCATCAAATTTCAGACAATTTGGTTTAATACTTTTGGAGTTATTGAGTTACAAATGGCATTGACCTTGATCTTTGACCTTTGACCCGATCGCTCCCAAAATCTAACAAAATGGTTCCTGTATATTGACTCATCGTCCAGCCAAGTTTCATGCAATATGGTTCAAAAAATTTTGAGTTATAAACGATTATGACCTTGACCTTTGACCGGGTCGCTCCCAAAATGCTAGCAGCAGGTCACTGGACATGGACCATTCGTTTCACCAAATTTCAGGCAATTTGGTTGAACACTTTTTCAGTCAAGCGAATAACAAGATGATAAATAAATAAATAAAGTCCGATGAAAATATGACCTTCTCGCATTCTGCGAAGGTAATTATAAGTAAATACTTGAATGCGCAAACTAACTGGTTTATATCAGAAACTGGAAAATGTACGGGAAAACAAACAAATATATAATAATAAATAAGTACTTTATTCTTATTCAATTAATAATCTCTCTTCTCCCTTTTCTCTCCTCTTTCTTCTCTCCTCTCCTCTTCTCCCTTTTCTCTCTCCTTTCTCTCTTCTCTCCCATCCTCTTCTTTCCCTTTCCTCTCCTCTTTCTTCTCTCCTCTCCTCTTCTTTCCCTTTCCTCTACTCTTTCTTCTCCCCTCTCCTCTTCTTTCCCTTTTCTCTCCTCTTTCTTCTCTCCTCTCCTCTTCTTTCCCTTTTCTCTCCTCTTTCTTCTCTCCTCTCCTCTTCGTTCCCTTTCCTCTCCTCTTTCTTATCTCCTCTCCTCTTCTTTCCCTTTCCTCTCCTCTTTCTTATCTCCTCTCCTCTTCTTTCCCTTTTCTCTCTCCTCTTTCTTCTCTCCTCTCCTCTTCTTTCGCTTTCCTCTCCTCTTTCTTATCTCCTCTCCTCTTCTTTCCCTTTCCTCTCCTCTTTCTTATCTCTTTTTCTCTTCTTTACCTTTCCTCTCCTCTTTCTTATCTCCTCTCCTCTTCTTTCCCTTTTCTCTCACCACTTTCTTCTCTCCTCTCCTCTTCTTTCCCTTTCCTCTCCTCTTTCTTATCTCCTCTCCTCTTCTTTCCCTTTCCTCTCCTCTTTCTTATCTCCTCTCCTCTTCTTTCCCTTTTCTCTCTCCTCTTTCTTATCTCCTCTCCTCTTCTTTCCCTTTCCTCTCCTCTTTCTTATCTCCTCTCCTCTTCTTTCCCTTTTTTCTCTCCTCTTTCTTCTCTCCTCTCCTCTTCTTTCCCTTTCCTCTCCTCTTTCTTCTCTCCTCTCCTCTTCTTTCCCTTTCCTCTCCTCTTTCTTATCTCCTCTCCTCTTCTTTCCCTTTTCTCTCACCTCTTTCTTCTCTCCTCTCCTCTTCTTTCCCTTTTCTCTCCACACCTCCAATTTCTAACGGCAAAATAAGTGTCTTTACAAGTTACTCTCGTTCTCACTCTCTCCTCCCTTGCAGTCATGTAAACACAATCTAACACATACACACACAAATAAAAATAAACAGTGGAACATGCTGCACGAGAGATGTATGCTCTAGAGATATTAAAATAGGTATCCGGCGGGTTTTCCGAAAACGAATTTGCCGAAACCAAATTCTCCGAAAACTAATTCGCCGAACCTTAATTCGCCGAACCGGATTCTCCGAATACGAATTTGCTGAAACCCAAATTTGTCGAAACGGATTCGCCGAAGTGAAGATTCGCCGAAAGCCAAATTTGCCTAAAGACATATTTACCGAAAGACATATTTAAAACAGAATGTAAAATTCGTTTTTCGGAAAATCAGCATAGACCCATTAAAATATATAAATTTAAAAAAAAATTATTATATTAATTGAAATACATTTTCAAAATGTTTCTTTCTTTTATATTATCTATATTTTAATATTATATTAAATCATATTAATCGTTTTCTTACTCTCGCCTGCAATATAAATAACATTTCCCAGTTCACTCATCTTGCAGCAGACGATAAATCGTTGCACCGCTCACCCGATTATCGTCATTAATCACTCAGATCAGAACCGCTAACTGAAAAAGATATTGTGTGGTATAATGAAGATACTGTGTGGTATAATGAAGATACTGTGTGGTATAATGAAGATACTGTGTGGTATAATGAAGATACTGTGTGGTATAATGAAGATACTGTGTGGTATAATGAAGATACTGTGTGGTATAATGAAGATACTGTGTGGTATAATGAAGTTACTGTGTGGTATAATAAAGATACTGTGTGGTATAATGAAGATACTGTGTGGTATAATGAAGATACTGTGTGGTATAATGAAGATACTGTGTGGTATAATAAAGATACTGTGTGGTATAATAAAGATACTGTGTGGTATAATGAAGATACTGTGTGGTATAATGAAGATACTGTGTGGTATAATGAAGATACTGTGTGGTATAGTAAAGATACTGTGTGGTATAATGAAGTTACTGTGTGGTATAATAAAGATACTGTGTGGTATAATGAAGATACTGTGTGGTATAATGAAGATACTGTGTGGTATAATGAAGATACTGTGTGGTATAATGAAGATACTGTGTGGTATAATGAAGATACTGTGTGGTATAATAAAGATACTGTGTGGTATAATGAAGATACTGTGTGGTATAATGAAGATACTGTGTGGTATAATGAAGATACTGTGTGATATAATGAAGATACTGTGTGGTATAATGAAGATACTGTGTGATATAATGAAGATACTGTGTGGTATAATGAAGATACTGTGTGGTATAATGAAGATGCTGTGTGGTATAATGAAGATACTGTGTGGTATAATGAAGATACTGTGTGGTATAATAAAGATACTGTGTGGTATAATAAAGATACTGTGTGGTATAATGAAGATACTGTGTGGTATAATGAAGATACTGTGTGGTATAATGAAGATACTGTGTGGTATAGTAAAGATACTGTGTGGTATAATGAAGTTACTGTGTGGTATAATAAAGATACTGTGTGGTATAATGAAGATACTGTGTGGTATAATGAAGATACTGTGTGGTATAATGAAGATACTGTGTGGTATAATGAAGATACTGTGTGGTATAATGAAGATACTGTGTGGTATAATAAAGATACTGTGTGGTATAATGAAGATACTGTGTGGTATAATGAAGATACTGTGTGGTATAATGAAGATACTGTGTGATATAATGAAGATACTGTGTGGTATAATGAAGATACTGTGTGATATAATGAAGATACTGTGTGGTATAATGAAGATACTGTGTGGTATAATGAAGATACTGTGTGGTATAATGAAGATACTGTGTGGTATAATGAAGATACTGTGTGATATAATGAAGATACTGTGTGGTATAATGAAGATACTGTGTGGTATAATGAAGATACTGTGTGGTATAATGAAGATACTGTGTGGTATAATGAAGATACTTTGTGGTATCATAAAGCATTTCAAGCAACCATGACACATTGTGCCAACATGGGCACTAGATGGTTAGATGGGCAAGAGATGGCAGACTGAAAAGTAGCCTAGAAATTACATGGGGATAATGTGGTTTTCCATTCTCATGGAATGTTACCTTGGGAGGAGGTTGTTTCAATGTGGCGAAACCATCACATTTAATGATTAAATTGTGATATTGGCTCAACCTGATTCCTATATAGCGTATCAATATTATATGGCTGAAACTTGATGGTTCAACATAACAACCCATGTTGTCACCATGTTGGCCCATTTTTCAAAAATAAAACACCGTTCCACTATGATTTGTCAACCTTGAACCCACTTGGGCCCCTTATAACTTGTGTTACTTGGGAAGTTGCTACCATGTCCGCATTTCCCTTTCTGTGGATAATATTATGTTCCGTTTGTAGTTCATTTAGTTATAATAAAAATAAAATTGATGATTATTTGACCAAAATAATTGCATATTAATTAAAATTTTAATTCAAATGTGACATCAAAAATATAAAATATCTGAATCAGAAATCAGAAGTTAATCCGAATCTTTTTTTCTTTTTCAACATCATTCAATTAAGTTTTATCCATTTTTTCTCGATTTTATCTTGAGATAAAAATAACGAAAAGTATACGTTTTAAAATAATATGATATCCTTTGAATATTCTCTAGATACCGTTACATAATTTTCTGTAGGAAGCTTACTTCCAGCCGCCAGTATTAATTAAGAAAAGTCATAACTGAAATCCTCTTGCCTCTCCTAGGGTATTTTGCCTGAAGATTCCCTAGATTATTTTGCACAGAACTTTTCTCTCAACGTTAAAGGAGAATATTTAGGGTAAGATGATGAGAATCCATAGTCTTTGGGGTAAAATGAATCACAGTCTAGTTTGGGGATGTGAGAGATGTCAGTATTTATGTCAGTATCAATGTGGCAGTATCAATCAAATCTTAAATTATTTAATTTGCAATTTTTAACATTTTATAAAAATTTAAGGCCAAATAAGTTAAAGGAACTATCTATCATTTTGATAATTTTCCTTTACCATATTTGGTCATCAATATCTCATTTTTTAACATAAGCTACATTTCTCGGGTTGTAGTTTTCTTCATTTTGAAACTCTAGCTACTGAGATTGTACACATGTTCTATTATTGCTACAAAAACTCTTCCATAGTATTTACCTTCCGTTCTGTCCTCTTTTCTATAAAATAATTGAAAGTAAACAAAAAAGCTAGGATGGGAAAACTCGTTAGGAATAAGACAAAATAGAAAAATATAGTAAAGGGTTTACTCTAGCACATTTATAGTTGTAAATTTATATACTAGTAAATTCATTAAATGTATTACATAATGACGTACGAAATATTTTCTCCAGTTTGGAATTATTTAGCGATATTATGAATTTAATAGTATATCTCTTAATATTAGGCCTTATCGCTTTCGAAATGATTTTTGTATGTTTACATTTAAGATTTAATTTGAGATCATAATCAAAATTTTATTCTCGAAATATATTCAATGAAAAACTGTAGTAGTTTTAGGATAAAACCTGTTTCTATTTTTTCTTTTTTTTTGCATGTACAGGGTGACGCAAAAATATTTACCAATGAAAAAAATGGAATTCAAATATAACTATAAGTAAAATTACAAAGTTAATTGAACAGAATCATAGAGAAGTATATTCAGAAACAAAATAACAAATCAACACTCTGTTTCAATGTAGACCATGACCGCCTTCACTACTTCGAGCAACTAGGCTCAAGCAGAACGAATGTCAGTCTTCAAAGAGTCCTGATTGGGGTAGGAATCAAGTGGACACTATTGTGAAGTACATAGAATTGATGTCCAGACTTGAAGGCGCCTTTCAAAGGCACTGACAATTGACTTTACAACAACTTTGATACACCATGAGTGCCTCAAACTTGAGTAAATATGAAGTTGGTTCTAAAAGATTCATTGAGCTAAGGAAGAACATTTTCCAGTAACATATTCATAAATATACATGACTGCTGACTTTGACTCTATCGTCGGTGAAGATCAAAGGAGACTTGGTCTCTTCCGATGCAACAGCAGCCCAGACCGTGACGAAAGTAGGCTTCTGGCGTCTCAATTGGCTTTTAACATTTACATACAAGACCCCAGAGCTACGGATCTTACCCTATCAGTTAGACTCTTAGACTTTCAATGACCCAGGTAGCAATGTTTTTTGGGACAATATTGGGACAACATTGACCCAGGAATCATTGTTACCTGGGGACAACCAGTACCTGAGTTTTGTATCATTAGACCAAAAAGAATCGTGCCTGTATCACTAAAATTATTCCAATTTGCCTCATTGCAGTCATTTTTTTCATAAAGGGTTCTGAAATTAGCTTTCTAGGTTGCATTCTGTATGAAATTTACTTTTGATCCCCTTTGATTAGCCTCTGCATTGGGGATTTTGAAATACAAATCAGTTTTGCAATTTTTCTGTTACTTAGAGTATTTCGGTCAATTCGTCTCTTCACTGCAGAAATCATAATTTTGGGGTGAATTGACATCTTTCTTCTTGGAATTGTCTACTGGAGGTTGTACCTGAATGCTCATGTTGCTTCTAGGTGTTATAAATTGTTTCGTGACACACCTCGAGATGTGTGATGACATCCTTGGTTCTAACGCCAACGGTCTCGAAGGCAACAATCTGGTCACGCTTAACCTAATCAAATATTACTTTTAAAAATAGCTGGATTCATATGAACATTGCTAGGTTTATGGTGGTCAAAAACTGAAATAACTAAGGCACACAATAAAGCATTAAATGTCTGGTTAATAAAATTGTTGAAATTATGGGTTACACAGTAGGGGAGAACCGAAAGCATTCGGACAGAGGGATAGTTCGGACAACTCGTTTAAACATGTTAATAATTGTTGGAACTACCGCTTGTTGCAACTGAATGTGTACGACGTGTTAACCGTCAGTTATTTGAAAAATCCAGTGCGGAGATGTAGTATTTCACCCCCGAGGAATAATTTACTGTTTTCTTCAATATTGATGTAATTTTTCGTGATTCAATTGGATCGTGTGTGGACTATATGAATACGAAACTGATTCTCAATCTCTAAGTTATGAATTATATTAATATTCTATGTAATGTTTGGTGTGTTAAAAAAATAATACGAACGAAATAAAAAGATGGTGAGGTTAATAATTTTGAAGTGTCAATTGGGTATAGTTCCCAAATCGGACACTTCTGTTTAGGTTGGTTTTGACGGTGTCCGAACCTTCCCTCTGTGTCCAATTCAGCCCATCATTACAATTTATTGAAGTAATTCTTAGTAAAAAGGACATTCAGAACTTAAAGTTATTTATTTTAATCGAAATAGCATTCGTTTATATAATTAGTTTCAACTTTTGATATTAGTGTCATTAATTTACAAATTGACGATCATAATCATGTCTTTTCATTATAAAAGGAAAACTGATAGAGGCCGTTATAAAGAAGGTTTTCGGAAAGTATTTGATGACTTCCAAAAAGGTTTATCTGTCAGAAAAGTGGCTGAAATTGAAGGTGTAGCAAGATCTACACTTATGGACTATAATATTCGATGAAATAGTTAAGATGTAATTTACTAACTTTTGGTGTTTATTCCAAGAAAATGGAAATAGTTTTACCATTTCTTTTTGAAATTTGGCTATTAAATATAAAGATAATTTCACAGTGATTACTCATGGGCTGTCTATATTTTGTTGGAGAAAATGTTCAATCATTACAATTATGATAAAATTTCAAATACGATGAATTATTTCTGTGAATAACAAGTCATTATGGTCAATTTCAATTAAATCATTTAATCACTAAAATTTCCATTGTTTTATCCATTTTTATGGTGTCCGAACCATCCTCACAGCTTGTCCGAAGTCTCCCTCTAGGAAGGAGAATTCGGACACTTGAATCCCTCCTACATTTTGACTTACAACTTTCGAATGAAGGTTTAAACTGCAAAACAGTCTTAATACAAATTGAAGTAAAATGATTTATCTACATACAGAAATCTTTAAATAGTAAAATTTGAATTAGTTTACGAATTATTCAGGTTTTAACCAAAACTGTCCGAATGCTCCCGGTTCTCCCCTATATATAATTAGGAATAAAATTATGAAGCCTATAAACGTTATTCAATTAATGCTAGTACAATTATTATACAATTGGAAACAACTTAAAAGAGAAATAAATTTAAATGTGTATAAGAAGTCAAATCTTGAGCAAACACTAATTGTTATCAAAACATGATAACAACTTTCTTCTATACTTAAATGATCACAACAATGTTCAATAATTTAAACATAATATTTGAATTCCTTCACTTGCAACTGAAATGTTGACAAAATCTCTTTTGAATGTTGTTATCCATTTCTCTGTTTCATGGTTTGGTTTAATTGGATTTAGTGATATTGTAGCGTCAGCTGTTGGTTCAAAGACATTTATTACAGGGAATATTCTCTGAGTATTGCACTTGAAGTGAAGCCAACCGGTAGAGTTCACAGCTAGAGGAGTCAGAGGGAGGAGATGCCAGAGGAGTCAGAAGAAGGAGATGCCAGAGGAGTCAGAGGAAGGAGATGCCAGAGGAGTCAGAGGGAGGAGATGCCAGAGGAGTCAGAGGCAGGAGATACCAGAGGAGTCAGAGGGAGGAGATGCCAGAGGAGTCAGAGGCAGGAGATACCAGAGGAGTCAGAGGGAGGAGATGCCAGAGGAGTCAGAGGCAGGAGATACCAGAGGAGTCAGAGGCAGGAGATACCAGAGGAGTCAGAGGCAGAAGATACCAGAGGAGTCAGAGGTAGGAGATACCAGAGGAGTCAGAAGCAAGAAATACCAGAGGAGTCAGAGGTAGGAGATACCAGAGGAGTCAGAAGCAAGAAATACCAGAGGAGTCAGAGGTAGGAGATACCAGAGGTGTCAGAAGCAAGAGATACCAGAGGAGTCAGAGGTAGGAGATACCAGAGGAGTCAGATGCAAGAGATACCAGAGGAGTCAAAGGGAGGAGATCCTAGAGGAGTTAAAGGGAGGAGATCCCAGAGGAGTTAAAGGGAGGAGATACAAGATGAGTCAGAGGGAGGAGAGGCCAGAGGATTCACAGGGAGGAGATACAAGATTAGTCAGAGGGAGGAGATGCCAGAAGATTCACAGGGAGGGAATACAAGATGAGTCAGAGGGAGGAGATGCCAGAGGATTCACAGGGAGGAGATATAAGATGAGTCAGAGGGAGGAGATGCCAGAGGATTCACAGGGAGGAGATACAAGATGAGTCAGAGGGAGGAGATGCCAGAGGATTCACAGGGAGGAGATACAAGATGAGTCAGAGGGAGGAGATGCCAGAGGATTCACAGGGAGGAGATACAAGATGAGTCAGAGGGAGGAGATGCCAGAGGATTCACAGGGAGGAGATACAAGATGAGTCAGAGGGAGGAGAGGCCAGAGGATTCACAGGAAGGAGATACAAATTGAGTCAGAGGGAGGAGATGCCAGAGGATTCACAGGGAGGAGATACAAGATGAGTCAGAGGGAGGAGATGACAGAGGATTCACAGGGAGGAGATACAAGATGAGTCAGAGGGAGGAGATGCCAGAGGATTCACAGGGAGGAGATACAAGATGAGTCAGAGGGAGGAGATGCCAGATGATTTACAGGGAGGAGATACAAGATGAGTCAGAGGGAGGAGATGCCAGAGGATTCACAGGGAGGAGATACAAGATGAGTCAGAGGGAGGAGATGCCAGAGGATTCACAGGGAGGAGATACAAGATGAGTCAGAGGGAGGAGATGCCAGATGATTTACAGGGAGGAGATACAAGATGAGTCAGAGGGAGGAGATGCCAGATGATTTACAGGGAGGAGATACAAGATGAGTCAGAGGGAGGAGATGCCAGAGGATTCACAGGGAGGAGATACAAGATGAGTCAGAGGGAGGAGATGCCAGAGGATTCACAGGGAGGAGATACAAGATGAGTCAGAGGGAGAAGGTCTGGAAATCGAAGATAGACAACAGAACTCATTTCTTAACCATTGCTTTCTTTCTTGAATGGATAAATGTATTATTTAAACTGGTTATAATCTCAATTAGAGCATTGTCTATATAAGGGAGAGATAAAAATGATGAATAAAAATGATTTGACAGTTTCATAAACATACAAATAGATAAAACTGCGTTCACAAGAGTTTCGGTAAAATATTTCATTGTCACCAATTGATTACATGAAAATAAAACAACAACATTATACTATGCTAGCTTTATAATATAATATTATTTTGGGACTTTGTAATATTGAAACGATTATTTAGATTTGGTTGAAATTTGCTATCTAGATTCATATTCAATGTAAATCAATTATTTCTCTAATAAACTTTACTTTACTTTATATTATCTATATTAATGATATTTTATGACTTAAATACTCTCTTCTCACTAATTAATTGCAGATAACAGACTAATGAAATTCCCAATTTTTAGTTTAAAGTTGCTTTTTTTTCATATTTTTAGAAACGTGATTTTATTACGGAAACTCTTATTTTCTATTTATTTTATTTCACAAGGAAGTCCAACTTTATCATTCTGTAATCCGTGACTACAAATCTTAATTAAAAAGTAAATCACCTTCGGATTAATCTTCACCAAATTCATTATTTTAACATGAACAAAGGAACCGTTTAACACGGTAGAAAAATACAGAGCAGTTAAAATTTATAGCGGGGCATGTGAGATTAAGTCAGGTTCTCCCTTAATCTTACATAAACCACCATATCTTTCTTTCCAGAAAGCTGAAGCCGTCTTCATTTTTGAGAGATGCAGCAAAAATTGAGGCAATTTTGATGGTATAGACCCATCTTGGCAGCAAAAAATGAAGATTGTGGCTATTTTGTTTAAAGTGTAATCACTGGATGCGAGAGGAAGCTAAAAAGTCTTCAGCTTGATACTTGGCGGTAAAAAAGTAGTCCTAGAATTTCTCCATCCACTTGATATCGGTGGGAAAAACTAGAAATAGGATTATGAAGACCAAATACTGCTCTATTCAGAGTTTCATTCTATCTCTGAATGTTTTTTTTTAATTCTATGTTATCAACTGAACAGCTTAGACATTAATAGCTAAATTGATAGATAATATGTTGAATTTCTCTTTTTATTACATTATTGGAGTATAAAGAACACATTAAAACAATAGTCTTACTTTTACCGAATAGATTCCAAAACTCTACCTCGACTCCAAATAACAAACTTGTTTCTAAGTTTTATGTTTAGTCTGGCAGATAACAAGGCGCGGAGCAATAAACATCATGCTAATTCAATCAGCATGATTACACGCAATTTGGAACTTTCCGACTTTTAGTTTCTCTTCATTCATGAGCAGATGATATTCCTTATGGTAATTGCACCAGGAATTCCACAGGGAGGAAAATACCAAAGGTCGGAAAAGAGATCGGGGGAATTTAGGGAGGGAGGTCTGCTTACCATTTTTCTTCTGTTGCCGGTTTATTAGAAGAGGAGAGGATGAACACGAACGAGCATTGGCAGTTAATGTTTATCAAACAGTGCGAAAATTAGGAGTAAGGCAACTGATATTTTGATAGGTGCGATGTGTATAGAAATATAAAGAATTCGAGAGTTTTCAGTATTATTATTTCACTTTCTGCATACTATATAGACTATAATTAATACATTTCAACATATATATTTTTTTCATTTTACACAGTTTTCTCATTGATTATTATTGAACAGAGTATATAGCCCTGTAATGAATTCCATACTGTAAACACGTGGGACCATGTTATTAAATGGTTAGGATGTGGCAATACAGTATAGATGAATGTGTGTAATCTACATTAAACCAATCTAATCATATTAAGAACACATAAATTTCATGTGATTATTCTATCTTATAACCATATTTTGATAATATTTTATATATATATTTAATTGCCCACATCATATCCACATGTCATTTACTGATGACCGGTCATATGATCCACAGTTAATTGATCCCCATACTATTTGAGCTCTGGTCATATTTATTCCTATTCATTGTATGTTTTACTTTCAAACAACTAGATTTGTTTGAATTTAATTTTGTTTTTAATTTAAACAACTTATTTAATTCTTAATGTAATAAATTAAATTTTAGATTATTTATTAGACCAAAAGCATAACCTGTTTTATTACAAATCGCACTTATAACAAGTAAAATAAGTATTGAACATGACTAGCAATTGTTTCTCCTGGAATTGAAATATTTTGAGAGTATCATTGATGTTTAGTATTTACCATAAAAAAAATTATATTTAATCCCACCACGGTGAAAACAGTTTAACTGAAAACTAACAACCAAATTATAAAAGTTACTACTTTAATTAATTTCTATATCAGGAGAAATAACTGTGAGTCATATTTCACAACTTTTTGACATCTCATAAGTGCGAGTTGTAATAAGAGCGGGGGTATGCAAGTCCATTTGATTTTACCATTGAGTATTGTTTTTCCGAGCTTAAAATCTCATATTCAAATTCATTGCATCTGTTTTCACCCTCATTGATTATTTTTTAATCTAATCATCTATAAGGTTTATATTTCTATTGTATGTTTCGAAATTAATATACACCTCAATAAAAAATATCTAATAGGTGTCTAATAACAATGGAAATCAAATAAACTGGGATCAATTGGCCGGGGATCAAATGGCACAAAGATCAAATGACCTGAGAAAAAAGATACGGGGATCAATTGATCCATACCCCATTGAACTTATTTATAACAGGTACCAACCAGATGTCAAACATGCAATTTACTATACGTCAATCACTTACTCACTAATATAACATTCTCACTCACCAATGTGACTTACTCACTTACTCACCACCATGGCAATTTTAGTTTCATTCCCCGGTTATTCCCCAGGTACTCACTAAATTCTGTCTGTTGAATTGCCTCAATGGTGAGCTGCTTAACTCTATTGCATTATATCATTAACCTTGCAGCCTTCAGAAACAGTTTGTATTACCTAGTTTGAGTAATAAATAATAAAGATGCTAACGGGAGTGTTAACTACGAAATGTATAACTGTACTGGGACACTCAATTAGGCTTCAGTAGTCGGGAAGTTGGTGTTAACATAAGTGATGATTAGGGTTGTGACAATATGCTCTTGAAATCATAGATCCCGAAAATTTTATAGACGTAGATAATTAAACACTATTGAATCGTTCTAAATCAGCGGTATATGGTATTCGGTACCATTTCATTTCGTTTCGTCTATGATGTTCTCGGGATCTATGATTTTAAGGGCATATTGTCCCAACCCTGGTCATGATAATTCAATTAGAAATTTCTAAAAAATAAGATTGGTTAATAACTTATGGGAGCAAGTAAAGTTAACGGACCACAGTCCGATAACTTTAAATTCTGGTCCGTTTTGTTTACTAGCTTCATTTTTGGTCCGTTAACTTTACTTAGTCCGTTTCTGGTTCGTTATCTTTACTTGTTCCAACTTATGTGTCACCGCCCACATGTCGAATTGTCTAAGTGCCCGCCGCTTATCTATTTTTGGAATTAGGTTTAAAATTTTTAATTATTGATTTACTTTGATTTCCAGCTTCGTTCAATTATACCTAATGAAAAGCAATACATCTTTCTTTGTATAACCAATAAAAAATGTCTTACCTGCGGTAATTTCTTGGTGTTAGAAATGAAAGCACGATTCACACTAATAAATTGCAGTGAATCTAAAAAAGCAAATGATTGGCAAAGTGAGTGGAGATTTACAAAGAATCTCCAGGGGATCACTACATTGCTGGTCAATTACCTTCAAATTCTCTACTCTGAAGTCTTACGTCAAAACTCTCTCTGTCAGTAGAAATGGAAGAGACACTACGATAACTTGAGGCTGTATAGTATGAAATGAATTGCAAATGAACCTTATGAATTTTATGAATTCTGTAAATTTTAAAAATTCTGTCAATTTTATGAATTCTGTAGATTTTAGGTATTTTGTAAATTTTAAGAATTTTGTAAATTTTAAGAATTTTGTAAATTTTAAGAATTCTGTAAATTTTATGAATTCTATAGGTTTTATGAATTCTTTAGGTTTTATGAATTCTGTAAATTTTATGAATTCTGTAAATTTTATAAATTTCATTTTTCAATTTTTATTTAAATTTTTTTTTTTTAATATTTTTGAAGGTTCAGTTTTGAAATTTTATTTTTGATTTTTTGAATTTTTAAAATTTTACTTTTGAAATTTTATTTTTGAAATTTTATTATCGGAATTTTTATTTTTGAAATTTTTATTTTTGAAAAAAAAAATTTGGAATTTTATTCTTGAAATTTTATTCTTGAAATTTTATTCTTGAAATTTTATTTTTAAAATTTTATTTTTAAAATTTTTCTTTCATGAGATAGATCCAAATATCTATTTTCATATGAAAACTTTTAAATATTATTTACTGTTCTATTTCAAAAATGATGTTACTATTAATAAAGAACACAATTTCTTCCTATTTTCTAAAATGTTGTAGAACAGTCTGTCACTGTCTATGAAAGATTACCTTTCTATTGTGTTTTTCACACTATAGTACTTTTATGGCAGTCTTTCCCTTTTATTTACATAGTATGTTTCTTCGTAGCATTTGACACACGAGACAAATTACCCACTAGTGCTCAGGAATATCCCTCCATTGTTAGCACACCGGTGTTTGCATAGCCTCATCACCTGCTAAGGACAAGTGATCAAGAGGGAGAGTGCGCTGTACTTTAAGAGGGAGAGTGCGCTGTACTTTAAGAGGGAGAGTGCGCTATAGTTTCAAGAGAGGTAGTGCGCTGTCCTTTAAGAGGGGTAGTGCGCTGTATTTTATCTGGCTTTGGATGGGGACAACTGAACTACTGAAAATGGTTGATAAACTCTCTTATTAAAGAGAAGGTTTGAATAGAAAGTTATGGCGGGGCCGTAGAATATTACGTGGGGTTCAATCTCGCCATAAATAACTCCTTTTCTGAAAGTAATTCTAAACATTTGAGTAAAAATTACAGTTGTTTTTAATATTGGACTTTCTAGGTGATCTTAAACTATAGCAAAAAAATTATTATCGGGCTATACAACATTACGTAGGGTTTCTAAGAAAAAAAGAGAAAGAATCTTTGCTTTTAAAAATGGATAAAAACTAAACAGAAATAAAATAGATCTTATAGAATATTTAAGATTTTCCATTTTTAATTTAGAGTTGAAAATACATTTTTAGTTCATAAAACAAACAAGTTTCTTTAATTTGAGACATAATATTGTTAAAATAATACCAACTAAGCTGTGAGCTGCAGTAAATATTAAATGAGTGGCTCTTAGATATTCCCCAGTTGAATTACGTAGCTAAGTAGTGTCAAATGTTTTACAAACACTGCAATGTCAAATGTTTTACAAACACTGCAATGTCAAATGTTTTACAAACACTGCAATGTCAAAGGTTTTACAAACACTGAAATGTCAAATGTTTTACAAACACTGCAAACACTGCAATGTCAAATGTTTTACAAACACTGCAAACACTGCAATGTCAAATGTTTACAAACACTGCAATGTCAAATGTTTTACAAACACTGCAAACACTGCAATGTCAAATGTTTTACAAACACTGCAATGTCAAATGTTTTACAAACACTGCAATGTCAAATGTTTTACAAACACTGCAATGTCAAATGTTTTACAAACACTGCAATGTCAAATGTTTTACAAACACTGCAATGTTTTTATCACATCCAGACAGACTCAGCTTTTCTTTTTGTTGTTTGCAGTAGTTCTTAAAGTTGTGTACTGCTGTATTTTCTAGTTTAATATTGTTAATATTTACTGTTTTATTATTCCTTATAAATAATAAAAGTCTGGTGATAATATTTTGTTTTTTTACATAGTTTTATTTTAATGTAATCCCTTCTACACTGTAATTATTAATATATATATTCTTATTTTATATATATATTTCTTTATATAACACATCAAGGGTCAGGTTATACAAACAAATTTAACAAACCATCACTTTATTTAAACAAATTATTATGTACAGAAATATATTTATACTAGCAAACTATACCTACCTCAATAGAAAGGTGGACAAACGAATAATATTCCGGCTGAAGAATATTAAACAATAAAGATTTTTCTATGGCGAAAACAGTGAACTAAATTTAGAAAAAAAGGTAAAATGAATTTCATTTTCTTTCAATTGGTTGAGACTGTCAGAGTAGTTAAAAATAACGTCACTTTGCACAGGTACAATTAATAAATATTATCAATAAGAATGGAAATTACGATGATATCTATAAGATTAATTTCATAATATATTTCAAGTGAATATTTATAAAAATTAATAATTTTGTATAGGTTTTATAAGTATATTTTTTTATAATTAACAATGAAGTGGAGCTTTTACTCCATAGTTTTATTTAATACAAACAATGCATATGTGCATTGTTTATACCTATTTCTCTATCTTTTAACTTGCATTAATTAATACAGATAGTTACAGACAATATGAATTAGGCTTACCTCGACAGAAAGTTGTGGTGGGTCCATGGAAGATTAAGAAGGTTCCCTTTTAAATCTTCTATGTTCCCAGCATAAATTTCCTCACGGGCACGGAACACGTAGGTAACAGAAAGAGTTAGAATTATTTGGTACCAGGCCATTGCACAATCGTAGTAACACATTTTCCCAGTGAGAAAAAGATTGGGTAAGTTCAGAGTCATCGAACGGTTCTACTTTTTCGAACATAAAATAAAAATAAATATTTATTTTATCTGTCGGCACCTAAAAATTGCACCATAATTATGTTATTATTTTTCTTATATGCTCGAAAATGTGGAACCGTCTGTTAACTCGGAACTTACCCTACCAAACTGCGTGGTATCTCCTCTCAATCATCTGTACCTTAAATTCCTTTGGATTTCTTACTTCGCTATGACCTATTTTTTAGATGTTAAATGACCGTCAGCATGACAGAGCATGACGTTTCTCATACTAGGTCCTTTTCACACAGTCGTTTTTCACATGCCGCAGCTGAAAATTGTGCATGAAAAACGCTACTGAATAAAAGTATGCATTTTGTATGTACACTCAGATTGGGCGTTTTATCATGCTGCATATTTGTTGAAAAAAACGACCCGTGTGGAACAGGACTTAGATATTATGATCTATTCAGCACATATAATTATTCGTTCATTGTTTATATTTGTACAAGATATAAAAAGAATTAACATAGAGCGAGAAATTGAAATTTACAGAGTTTAACCCGTACAAGGAGGGTGTCCTTATTTTGGGACAGCAATCTGTAGATGTGGCACATCAGCAAAGTTAAAGTTGAACAACCGTGTACGGGTTAACTCTTCACTGGGAAATGAGGCAGTTTTTTATGATGTTTTTTTCAATTACCCATTGAATTATTAAAATTCTTATTCAGCATGTTTTCTTTATATAAATAACATCTAGAGTCGAGTATATAGAGTAAGTTACGAATTATCGGTCAGTTTCACATCTTCGATCATGTAAGAATGAACGATATAATAATTACTATTTTTATTGGTATACATGATCATGAATACAAATAATAATATAAATTTTATAATATGACCGAAGATGTGAAACTGACTGATAATTCGCAACTCACCCTAAACGGTAATATATTTGATTCCCCTTTTTAATTTAAACACCACCGTTAGCGGATTAGAACAAACCGCCGCAAAACTGTCTCAGACGTCAAGCCACGTAAAACTCCGTGAAATGGACCACTCTCCCTTCACCGTGTCTTGCAATGCCTCTCACAGGATAAAACACAGTTAGAGTTATTATAAATTCTCTTTGAGTCGCTACTCACTAATCCAATTAAGATAGCGCACTTCCTTGGGACTTACAACCTTGTGATCCACTCAGTGAACTAGTTCGTTAGATTTATAACGTGGAATATTATTTGTACAGTAAGCACAACACCATTTATAGGTATAATTTCCATTTGAAATGAGTAGAGATGATGTACTATCAGAGAAAAGAGTCACTGTGATGATGTACTATCAGAGAAAAGAGTCACTGTGATGATGTACTATCAGAGAAAAGAGTCACTGTGATGATGTACTATCAGAGAAAAGAGTCACTGTGATGATGTACTATCAGAGAAAAGAGTCACTGTGATGATGTACTATCAGAGAAAAGAGACACTGTGATGATGTACTGTCAGAGAAAAGAGTCACTGTGATGATGTACTATCAGAGAAAAGAGTCACTGTGATGATGTACTATCAGAGAAAAGAGTCACTGTGATGATGTACTATCAGAGAAAAGAGTCACTGTGATGATGTACTATCAGAGAAAAGAGTCACTGTGATGATGTACTATCAGAGAAAAGAGTCACTGTGATGATGTACTATCAGAGAAAAGAGTCACTGTGATGATGTACTATCAGAGAAAAGAGTCACTGTGATGATGTACTATCAGAGAAAAGAGTCACTGTGATGATGTACTATCAGAGAAAAGAGTCACTGTGATGATGTACTATCAGAGAAAAGAGTCACTGTGATGATGTACTATCAGAGAAAAGAGTCACTGTGATGATGTACTATCAGAGAAAAGAGTCACTGTGATGATGTACTATCAGAGAAAAGAGTCACTGTGATGATGTACTATCAGAGAAAAGAGTCACTGTGATGATGTACTATCAGAGAAAAGAGTCACTGTGATGATGTACTATCAGAGAAAAGAGTCACTGTGATGATGTACTATCAGAGAAAAGAGTTACTGTGATGATGTACTATCAGAGAAAAGAGTCACTGTGATGATGTACTATCAGAGAAAAGAGTCACTGTGATGATGTACTATCAGAGAAGAGAGTCACTGTGATGATGTACTATTAGAGAAAAGAGTCACTGTGATGGTGTACTATCAGAGAAAAGAGTCACTGTGATGATGTACTATCAGTGAAAAGAGTCTCTGTGATGATGTACTATCAGAGAAAAGAGTCACTGTGATGATGTACTATCAGACAAACAGTGTGATGGTATTTAGAAGGTTAGTACACTGATATTTTAGATGTTTTTCCCTATAGTAGGAGATGGAATCACAAGGTAGCAAGTTGGCACAACTAGAAAACAGCAGCAATCGTAAATCTATGATATATCACAGTTCAATATAAGGAGAAAACACATACAGTTAGTAAACCTGAAGAGAACATTTGATATCATATATTTATACATACATTCTTATTCTTGTATTTTTCAAAGAAAAAAATATAGAAATTTAAAAAAATTATCATGGAAACATCATCAATATATTAAGATTTCAAAATTTATTAATTATTACATTCATTACAGTTTAAAGTTATCAATAAAACACTAATTTCAAATTTTCTGGTATGGTATAAAAATAAATATCGATCACACAGGTAAATGGAGAATTAGTTTGAAGCATTTGATAATAATACATATTTCCCATCTATATTTGAAAAAACAGACTTGAGTAATTTTTGGTTCCTACTCCAATACTCATTTTAACCAACCAGACGTACGATAACAAAAGTTCCGTCGTTTTCAAACCCTTCCAAGTTGTCGTACGTATTTGGGTAGAAAAGGATTAGAAAAGAAAAGGACCCAGACTTGAATTTTGAATGTTAGAAATGATTGACAATGAGTAAAGTTTCCATAAAGGAATATACAGGCAATACAGAGGGTTAGGAGCAACAATGGACCTTATACTTACAATTTAGTCACACAGAACAATATTATGCTTTTGTGTGTTGAATATGTCGACATCAGCCAGCTAATTTAAATAGTAAATTCCACCACATCCTAAAGATAGCAAAGATTCACAACAATAATAATATACCTGGGTTCTAGTTTGAAATAGTGTATAACAATATAACCTAGCTTTATAATACTAAAAGATTATTTATACATATGCATACACTACTCTCTTTTTTATTCACAAATTGTTAACTTTGAAGAAACTAGGGAAGCGTGTAATAAAAATAACACTTTAATCCAGAGAGTGAACTATATTGAAGATTAAGCAATCTCACGGGCCTTTAGGTCTGCACTCTCCAGCTTAACATCACAAGAAGAAGTAGAAGATGGAGGCAACGCTCTGGACCTGGAAGAGGAGGGAGAGTTATGAGAAGAGGAGGGAGAGTTAGTAGAAGAGGAGGAAGAGTTAGTAGAAGAGGAGGGAGAGTTAGTAGAAGAGGAGGGAGAGTTAGTAGAAGATGAGGGAGAGTTAGTAGAAGAGGAGAGAGAGTTAGTAGAAGAGGAGGGAGAGTTAGTAGAAGAGGAGGGAGAGTTAGTAGAAGAGGAGGGAGAGTTAGTAGAAGAGGAGGGAGAGTTAGTAGAAGAGGAGGGAGAGTTAGTAGAAGAGGAGGGAGAGTTAGTAGAAGAGGAGGGAGAGTTAGTAGAAGATGAAGTAGAGTTAGTTGAAGAGGGAGAATTAGATGAGAAGATTTATTATAAGAAGAATAAGATTTATTATGAGAAGATTAAGATTTATTATAAGAAGATTAAGATTTATTATGAGAAGATTAGGATTTTTCATAAGAAGATTAAGATTTATTAACGCAATTAAATGATCAAGATTTCATATTGAAAATAATAGCAAATTTAGTTGTAATAGTACAATAAATCAATCCAAACAAGTGACTGCTATCACATTTAAACTTTCATCATTACATATCTACTAAAAATTTAGTAACTTCATTAATTTTTAGATTTTCTTTCAAAAGTTACAAAAGATTTTAACTTCAAAAGGTTTCTCTTCACTACATCACTTTTTTAAATGTTCATAGAGTCACCAATCTCAGTCTAGCTCTTACGGGTTAAATTAATAACAGTGAAAAATTAACAGTCAGGATGAAAAGGAAGCTAATAATTGAAATTAATTAAAAACAGCAAGCGTCGTGGAAGGGAAGTAGTGCAAGTAATTACATTTGAGAAAAAGTTTTACTTTGTTGATAGTGTAAGAAGTAAATGCAGTGAAAATGGTATACTATTCAGGTAGGTAGGTAGTTCATTGACGAAAAAAAAACGTAAATTTGATGAGAAAAGAAATATTTTGAATGATAAATTGGACTCATCGAGATCAAGTCAGGAAATTAATTGTCTGAAAAATTGAATCAGCTATAGTATAAAATTGTTAATTTAACTAGAAATAGAAAGCGGAAAGAATTTGGTAGAAAGAGCATTTAGTCAGCCTCCTAAATCTTACCTAAACATTGATGATAGTAAAGGAGAATATATAATTCATTCAACTTTCTTTACCAAGGTGATATAACTCTGCTAAAATTATAGTAGGGCAAGCGAAGAGGGTGATATAATCTTCTATGGCCCCACCATCACTTAATTGCCTCACCTCTTATAGACAAGCCTGCTGATCTGCCTTCTGAAAACTGACTCTTAGGCGCCTCTACCGGATAATCCGAGTCAATGATAATCACTTCGGAGATCTGGCCTTCGATGTGGAGGATGGAGGCTGAACAACCGATCACGACCCCGCCTGATAGTAAAGAAAGACACAGAACTAATTATAAGTCTATTAATTGAGAAACAAAAGGCTTATCAATGATTATCTCAGCAAATTTTGATATAAAATTTGTACGGTTTTGACAACTCTAAGACAAATAAAGGTAAACTAAGAACTACGTGAAATAGGAACCGATCCAAATATCCCCTCCCTAGTTCACGTCCGTATATTATTTAGGGACGTGAACTAGGAAGGGAGTATTTGGATCGGTTCTTAGTTCACGTCCCTAAATGATATAGGGACGTGAACTAGGAATTTACCAAAATAAAGACCAATCTGAGGAAATTTTATGAATGAAGTCAATCTTCTGTGTGCGATTCAGATAGCAGATTTTTTTTTTATAATTAAATACAAAGTATGTTTGAAAGTAGATATAGCAAACTATTATACATTCAGACTCTTGTAGCGCTACCAAAGGATACCAAACTAATAAGAATATCAATTAACATTCCAATCATTTTCATCTTTAATTCATTTAGATAGTTTTTCAGTAGAGTTCCTCTATAATGATATCCTGTATAGTGAATGAATAGAGTCCTAAGTAAGGAAGTAGCCTCTATAATGAATGGCCATCAGTTTTAGAAAGCCAATGGCCATTATATGACAGACTAAGAAAATCAATATAGAGGCTACTTCCTTACTCAGGACACTACACTATACAGGATAACATTATAGAGGAGTTTAACTGTATAAATTTTTTCCATGAATTACCGTGAATGATTAAAATAACTTTACACGATTTTAAATTTCTGCATAATTGTTGCTGACTAACCATTAACAAAGTGGTGCTGCTTTAGAAACATTTGCAGTCCAGAAGTAGAAGATATCAGTCCGTACTTGTCTGTCAGAGGCGGGTAGATGATGATAGTCTGGTTGTACGCCTGCAAACACAGAAAAGGAGATGTTGGTTAGGAAATATTGCTACCAATGAAAAAATATTATCTCTAAAAAAAGGAAGTTTAAATCACTAAATAGTAATCCGGAGAAAAGAAAGATACGGTAGAGCCTTCGAAGATTAAGAGGGGATCGAATATAATCTTCTAAAGCCCCATCATAACTATGTTCTGCTGTATAGGATAAAAGAGGTAAATACAAAAATCACAGTTTTCTACTTTCTTATTATTTTATCGTTGTGTACTCAGAGTAATTTTAAAGTATCTACATTTTATCAAACATTACAATTAGGTAAGTTTCTTTTGGAAATGTTAAATTAGTAAACAGTGATAAAAACATCACAGATACACTTTTATTGACTGTACATTATTTGGTCAACACAGAAACACTTTTCATGGGACACTACCGCTATTTATCTACCATCATTTTCTCTAGCAGATTAGGTATAATAACTTGTTACACAAATTTTAATTGAAAAGATATCCAAAATTTAGGAAAAATCCATAAGACATTAAAATTTCTATACATAATATCTCAATTATATTTGCGGGTAATGACGGGAAGTCAATACTTATGTGCATTAAAACAAACAACTCTATTGTGTTTGTTTTCGATAATATTCATTGAATATTTCCTAGTTAGCATTCATAGCAATCTGTTAGACTCAGAGTTACAATTTACAATCAACAATTAATGTATTGTTTTTGAGACTTTCGGCAATTTGATTTAGTTACCCTCTTTTTACACATTTTCTTTGATTAGAAAAGTTCTACAGAAATAAAAAGAGGAGTACCTATTCATCTGAAATGTTAGACTTGGCAGGTAAACTCTAGCAAAATAAACTCTAGCAGGTAAACACAAAAATAAGAATCAGGAAATTAAATATTTTATTTATATATTGTGTTTAGTTGAATTAAAAGTTATTAATTATGTTATGTATATTAGTTTGCATGTAATTGTATGTAAGTGAAGCCCTAAAGTACTTTAAGCGACTTGTATAGTTATATCTGATTTTCAACAAAATTTTCATTTAACCAGTACATGGAGGGTGGCCTTATTTTGGGACAGCAATCTGTAGATGTGGCACATCAGCAAAGTTAAAGTTTGACAACCGTGTACGGGTTAATAATCTGAGATTGTTTACCTTCATTAGTGTTTCTTTGAAATACTGTTAAAGAAAACTTACAAAGTTTAAATATCCAACTGATGTAAATTTTCAGACCGCATAGCGTCCATTAGATCTGTATAGCGCCCACTTTTTCCGGTACATGTACTGTCCGTTGTACGAGCTTTACCTGACTTTTAATATTCTAATGAGTTTTTTCAATAAAAACTTATCAAAATTTTCATCTGGCATTTGATTCGTATTTGTTAATTAAGACTCTAGCCTGGACATGAAATTAACATGACAAAAACACCACTTAGAGGTGTGTTTGTATAGAGAATTAAACTCTGTATAAAGAGTTTCTCGGAGTGTATAGATGATTAAACTCTAAAAGAATCTTGTCAAAGGTACTCTTTGCAGTGATTTCTTTTGTACTTTTGAGAGATAGAACACACAACTTCAGAGGAAGACTTTCCTAATGATATTACAAACTAAAGGGGAAATAACGAGAGGGAAAACTTAGAACAATGTGTATCGAAGGGAAATAAGAGAGACAGTCACCTTAACAAATTATTGAAGCAATAATGATAGAAATATAACTAGATTATGTGCACTCGGTAGAGAGCATACCTTCGCCTCCGCTTTGACCTGTTCTCTCCTAAAATTTAATAAACTGCTAACTGGATTATAACCAATCGTCCCACCAAGTTTCATGCAATATGGTACGATACTTTTTGAGTTATCGAGTTATAAATGACCTTGACGTTGACCTTTGACCAGATCGCTTCCAAAATTCTACCAGATCGTTCCTGGACATTGACCAATCGTACCATCAAATTTCAGACAATTTGGTCGAATACTTTTGGAGTTATTGAGTTACAAATGGCCTTGAACTTGATCTTTGACCTTTGACCCGATCGCTCCCAAAAATTAACAAAATGGTTATTGTATATTGACAAATCGTTTCACCAAGTTTCATGCAATATGGTTCAATACTTTTTGAGTTATAAATGACCATGACCTTGACCTTTAACCGGGTCACTCCAAAAATTCTACCAGCAGGTCACTGGACATGGACCAATCATTTCACGAAATTTAAGGCAATTTTGTTGAACATTTTTTGAGTTAAGCGAATAATAAGATGATAAATAAATAAATAAAGTCCGATGAAAATATTACCTTCTCGCATTCTGTGAAGGTATTAAGCTGTAAACCCAATAGAGTTTATTGTAAGAAAAACAAAACTAATATTGAGGTTTCCAATCGACTATCATTCTTTTTAAATAGAGTAACTTCTTCCATAAGATAGGGAAATAATTTAAATTAATTGTTATTATTCACTATTTTTTGCTCGAATGGCTCGATTAAATTAATTGAATTGCTATATTAAGAAATAATTGAAAATAAACTGCAAATGAGAAGATTAAATATTATTATTAGTGTAAGTTACGAATTATCGATCAGTACTACATCTTCGGTCATATAAGAAAAAAACATATAAAAATTATTAAATAGCACTGTGTAATAATAATAATTTTTATATTTTTTTTTTCTTATATGACCGAAGATGTAGTACTGAACGATAATTCGTAACTTACCCTACCGACTTTTTTCTTATTTGTTCGAAAACAGGGAACTGTCCGATTACTCCTAACAAACCCTATGTTTCACAACAGGCTTGTGTTGGCAATATTATTTATTAAAGCTCCTATTTACAGTTACAATATGTAAGCATTATTATGTACGAATAAACAATTCTCCGTAAGATGAAACAGGCGCAGTTATGGCGGCAATAAAATATATTGTTATTTACTCTCTGAACATGCTCAGCCTGATATAATGAGTGCTGCCCAGTTGTGAAAATGCAGTCGCTGACCGTGGGCTTTTCATTGTTAATAACAATCGATGGTAATAAAGCATCCATCTAAGACTATTAATGAAAAGATGAAAGTCCAATCGTTATTTATCCTAAATTTGAAATACTAATAATGGTACACAGAAGGTGATACAGTGTCCATACCTACTTCTACTAGCGACTGTGACGTCAAAATGACACCAATGGTACACAGAAGGTGATACAGTGTCCATACCTACTTCTACTAGCGACTGTGACGTCATAATGACACCAATGGTACACAGAAGGTGATACAGTGTCAATACCTACTTTTACTAGCGACTCTGACGTCAAAATGACACCAATAGTACACAAAAGGTGATACAGTGTCCATACCTACTTTTACTAGCGACTGTGACGTCAAAATGACACCAATGGTACACAGAAGGTGATACAGAGTCCATACCTACTTTTACTAGCGACTGTGACGTCAAAATGACACCAATGGTACACAGAAGGTGATACAGTGTCCATACCTACTTCTACTAGCGACTGTGACGTCAAAATGACACCAATGGTACACAGAAGGTGATACAGTGTCCATACCTACTTCTACTAGCGACTTTGACGTCAAAATGACACCAATGGTACACAGAAGGTGATACAGTGTCCATACCTACTTCTACTAGCGACTGTGACGTCAAAATGACACCAATGGTACACAGAAGGTGATACAGTGTCCATACCTACTTCTACTAGCGACTGTGACGTCAAAATGACACCAATGGTACACAGAAGGTGATACAGTGTCCATACCTACTTCTACTAGCGACTGTGACGTCATAATGACACCAATGGTACACAGAAGGTGATACAGTGTCCATACCTACTTCTACTAGCGACTGTGACGTCAAAATGACACCAATGGTACACAGAAGGTGATACAGTGTCCATACCTACTTCTACTAGCGACTGTGACGTCAAAATGACACCAATGGTACACAGAAGGTGATACAGTGTCCATACCTACTTCTACTAGCGACTGTGACGTCAAAATGACACCAATGGTACACAGAAGGTGATACAGTGTCCATACCTACTTCTACTAGCGACTGTGACGTCAAAATGACACCAATGGTACACAGAAGGTGATACAGTGTCCATACCTACTTCTACTAGCAACTGTGACGTCAAAATGACACCAATGGTACACAGAAGGTGATACAGTGTCCATACCTACTTCTACTAGCGACTTTGACGTCAAAATGACACCAATGGTACACAGAAGGTGATACAGTGTCCATACCTACTTCTACTAGCGACTGTGACGTCAAAATGACACCAATGGTACACAGAAGGTGATACAGTGTCCATACCTACTTCTACTAGCGACTGTGACGTCAAAATGACACCAATGGTACACAGAAGGTGATACAGTGTCCATACCTACTTCTACTAGCGACTGTGACGTCATAATGACACCAATGGTACACAGAAGGTGATACAGTGTCAATACCTACTTTTACTAGCGACTCTGACGTCAAAATGACACCAATAGTACACAAAAGGTGATACAGTGTCCATACCTACTTTTACTAGCGACTGTGACGTCAAAATGACACCAATGGTACACAGAAGGTGATACAGAGTCCATACCTACTTTTACTAGCGACTGTGACGTCAAAATGACACCAATGGTACACAGAAGGTGATACAGTGTCCATACCTACTTTTACTAGCGACTGTGACGTCAAAATGACACCAATGGTACACAGAAGGTGATACAGTGTCCATACCTACTTCTACTAGCGACTGTGACGTCAAAATGACACCAATGGTACACAAAAGGTGATACAGTGTCCATACCTACTTTTACTAGCGACTGTGACGTCAAAATGACACCAATGGTACACAGAAGGTGATACAGTGTCCATACCTACTTCTAGTAGCGACTGTGACGTCAAAATGACACCAATGGTACACAGAAGGTGATACAGTGTCCATACCTACTTCTACTAGCGACTGTGACGTCAAAATGACACCAATGGTACACAGAAGGTGATACAGTGTCCATACCTACTTCTACTAGCGACTGTGACGTCAAAATGACACCAATGGTACACAGAAGGTGATACAGTGTCCATACCTACTTCAATTATCAATTTTCCTTTGAATTCGTTTCGAAAATACGTGATTTTTGGATAAAGAACTAGTTTGAATTAAGGATATTGGAAAGATAAAAACCATGGAATATAATTATACCACAACGTAGTCAACGGGTCAGAAGGTATAGTTCCATTAACTACCATACCTTCATATTCCTCTTACATAATATCTACCTAACAATCATTACCTACAAATTCTAGGACAGTTATGATGCTAGGTAGAAGATTAAGAGGAGTAATTATACTCATACCCACCACAACTTTCTTTCTGGGTTTACAGGTATGGTAGAACTATTCTATAGTGAATGTAGAGTCATGAGTAAGAAAGAAGCATGTACAATGAACAAATTTTCTTTAGTTTTTCATGAATAGCCATCAGTTTTAGAATAGAAAAAAAATTTATCATTTAAATTCTATATTTTAATTAGTATCCATGATACCTGCAGGTATCATGGATACTAATTAAAATAACGAGTTTAAATATTAAATTGAATATTTTTATTTCTAAAACCGATGCTATTTATTGCTGGAATTTGTTCACTATACGAGGTAGTTCTCTTATACTCATGACGACTCTACATTCACTATAGAGAAGTTCACTATAGAGGAGTCTACTTGTCTCACCTGTGCCCCATTAATGTACCAACTGAGTTTTGCTCTAGGGTGTGAAGGGCCTGATGTACAGTTGAGGGCCAATAAGTCACCAATTCTGTAGCCTGACAGTCTCCCTGTTATCCTGGGAGCTCTGTGGGACTTTACTGTCAGGGAAAAGTTAAAGGTTAGGTCTTTACTTTATAACGTGACTTGCAGCATGTTATAACGTGACTTGCAGCATGTTATAACGTGACTTGCAGCATGTTATAACGTGACTTGCAGCATGTTATAACGTGAACGAATATCATAGACGAAAAGAAATGAAATGGTATTGAATACTATATACCGATAGTTTAGAACGATTCAATACTCTTTAATTCTCTCCGTCTATAATATTTTCAGGATGTATGATTTTTAAAGCATATTGTCACAGTAATAAGTTCTTCCTTCCCCATCATCCTGCTCACCAATGACTGTCATGTTTTCTGCCTTGGTGTCCTTTTCGAAAGATCTTTCGGACACGACTTCACACCTTATTTGGCCTGAAGCTCTGTGGTCCACTGAAGAGAGGACCACTTCGTTAAGATCTGATGAAGCCATCTGGGGAAAGAATGGGGTAACGACTCTATTACCGGACACTTATATCCATACGAAATAAATGGTGAAGATTGCTCAAACCAATATTGGAGCATCCGAAAATACTTAGACGTGTCCGAGATTAAGACGAATGACGTCACACAGAGTTGTTTTCATTTGTTTTTAAATAAGAACTGTGCTATCATCACGTTTTTCACTCTTTTCACTTATATTATTCGACTTATAATACTTATAAAATTTGGCAGTACTCTGAGTGACGTAATTTGTTTACATCGTTTCTGAAGAACGGATCAAGTTCACCGTCAATGGTACACGGACAAAATGCCTACGGACAAAATGCCTACGGACAAAATGCCTACGGACAAAATGCCTACGGACAAAATACCTACGGACAAAATGCCTAACGGAAAAAATAAATAACAGACAAAATGCCTAACGGAAAAAATAAATAACAGACAAAATGCCTGATGGACAAAATGCCTAATATACAAAATATATGAATAAGTGAATATAAAATAGTAGAATAATGACGTAAAAGAATGTTGGAAAGAGAATAAAAAAATAATCTCAATATTCTAATAAAAGGGACAAATAGAAAATATTGAAGTGATATTTTTAATGAAAGGATTATTAGTAAATAAAAAACAGAACACATTGTATTGTATTTTAAAATATTGTTTATTTTACTAGATATCTATATATCAATTAATCATCTTCAATCTATAGGGATGTCTATCGTTGCTTCTGAAATTCTAAAGCGCGTTGGGTAATTTCAATATTTATATAAGTTAGTGCTGACATTCAATTAACTACCCATGCTTATGAACAAAGCCGCTGGCATTGCATTATTTAATCATCTTGGTGATAATAGTTCCGTTGCAAATAATATTAAATTATTCTCTTTGAATTATAGCTCAGACGAATTATATATTAACTACTTAAAATTTTTACATAAATAAAAAATAAAACATTATCAGGTTAATTAAAAATAGAATGAAATGGTTATAGACCTAGATATCTAATGAAAAAAAAGGAAAATAAAAGAAAATGATCGTAGATATCTAATGAAAAAAATAAAGTTGACTGTAGATAGCTAATGAAAAAAATTGAAAATAGAGAAAATGGATTATTATAATCAAGTGATTTGTTAAATAGATCAAACACTTTAGTGATAGATCACAAACACAGCAAAATAATACCGTGTTTACACTAAGCACGCTAAGTTACCATTTTTCATATTCAATGTCATAGTGATTTAATAAACTCTTACTGAGACAAAACTCTTTGTTCCACTTGGTCTCATATATCAGAAATTATAATTCTTTGTTCACTATTCCCATATTTGAAAAAATTTACAAAACATTTTGTCCGTTAGACCTTTTGTCCGTTAGACATTTTCTCCGTTAGGCCTTTTGTCCGTTAAGTATATTTTCCATTATAAATTTTGTCCGTTAGTCATTTTGTCCGTTAGGCATTTTGTGTTTAGGCATTTTGTCCGTTAGGCCTTTTGTCCGTTAAGCATTTTGTCCATTATTTATTTTGTCCGTTAGTCAGTTTGTCCGCTAGGCATTTTTTCCGTTAGTCATTTTGTCCGTAGGCATTTTGTCCACTCACGCCGTCAATGACATTGGAATTTAGTATACTTTTCAATATATTGACTATGCTTACAGTTACTAGGAAGTTGGTGTCAAGCAAGTAGGGTAAGTTCTGATATTCAAATTGTTCTACATTTTCGATCATATAAGAGGTGAATACTATTGATTTAAATATCATCACTAGAATGAGAAAATAAGTGGAAGCTTTTTTTCTTGTCATCGAATGGTAAAAGAGTAATAATTATTACTAATAAAATATTAAATAAAAAATCGTCAATCGATGGTCTTACAAAAACCTTCTATGGCCCAACATAATCTCCCATGATCCCACTCTGCATGGTCCCACCATAACCTCTCACTGCTCTCATAACCCCCCCCCCCCCCCCTACTCACGTCGACTTCAATGCCCGGTACGTTGAAGTTCTTCCTCGGGGGCACCAGGGCAGGCACGTACTTGTAGAAAGGCTTGTCGTCTTTCCACCAGGTGAGGGAGTAAAGGGACTCCCCCTGGAGACTGTAGTGACAGGACAGGGACACAGGGTCACCACTCAGCACCACCGGGGGGAAACGAACACTGGTGATGTGAACTCCACCGGTGATGGGGGAGCAGCCTGCGGGAACAGAGGGGGAGACGTTTAGGGGGGTAATGAATGGTGGAAGTAAATGGGGAGGAAGTGTTCGAAATATGTTAGATTAACATTTTAATGTTTAAATGTCAGTCCCATTCTAATCCTGTAAGTAGGTAAATTTATTCTCATTTGTCAGACTAATTTTCTCTGTAACTTTGGCAATATTTCCTCTTCTTAGAAAAACTTATTGAAACTGTCTATAAATCAGAAGTAATTTAACAGAAAGTTATTTGATTGATTCATATCTCGTACAGCCATCTTTCACTTTTTATTCTCTTCTCATTCACTTCTCATTCACTTCTCATTCACTTCCCATTCACTTCCCATTCACTTCTCATTCACTTCTCATTCACTTCCCATTCACTTCCCATTCACTACTCATTCACTTTTCATTCACTTTTCATTCACTTCCCATTCACTTCCCATTCACTTCTCATTCACTTCTCATTCACTTCTCATTCACTTCTCATTCACTTCTCATTCACTTCTCATTCACCTCTCATTCACTTCTCATTCACTTCTCATTCACTTCTCATTCACCTCTCATTCACTTCTCATTCACTTCTCATTCACTTCTCATTCACTTCTCATTCACCTCTCATTCACTTCTCATTCACTTCTCATTCACTTCCCATTCACTACTCATTCACTTCTCATTCAGTTCTCATTCACTTCTCATTCACTTCTCATTCACTACTCATTCACTTCTCATTCAGTTCTCATTCACTTCCTATTCACTTCTCATTCACTTCTCATTCACTTCTCATTCACTTCTCATTCACTACTCATTCACTTCCCATTCACTTCCCATTCACTTCTCATTCACTTCTCATTCACTTCTCATTCACTTCTCATTCACTTCTCTTTCACTTCTCTTTCCAATATCTCCTTCATATTATCTTCAGTCATAATACATTCGTCCGAAGGCTTTCATTCGAATTACAGACAATGTTTGCAGATCATTTCGAATCTTTTCTATCCCTCAGAGGCAGCGATATAACTTATATATTATTGCAGAGCTGGTAAGGGTATGAAATAAATGGAATAATTAGATATTATGCTACTATCAGAGAAAAGAGTCACCATATGAAGGTATTTCATCAAATCACTGTGTTCTAACTTTTTATTATTTTTAAATCTTACAAATTTTTAAAATATCTACAAGCATTACAATTAGTAGAGTTTCTTTTAGAAAAGTGACATTAATAAACTGTTCAAAAATCATTACGAATAGACTTTTCCTTGGCTTTACATATACTATAGTTCATTGTATGTACTATAGTACATATAATACAGTATGTTATATGGAGTATATAATAATAGGACGTAGCGGAATATGGAGCGTTGAGTAAAAAAATCTTTGTTGCAAGAAATATTTAAAGAAAAATAATTACCTGATCAATAAACAACAATTGAATCATTTTTAATTCTATTACTAGTTTTTTTAATGTACTTACCTATAATTAGCAAGGTGCAAAAGAAGAAGCTAAAGACACTCTGCATCATTGCAGACATCTATTTCCATTAATATACATCCAATGAGCATTTGTCTTCACTATACCATTCCATCGACTCACTTAGTTTAATATTTTAACAACTTTTCACATTGCAAAATACGCCCACTTCACTATTACAAATAAAGAGAAACACTTTTCTTCTCCAGCATCAAAAGATTTTCCACCAGAAATAAACAGTAGGCAAATATTCACCAAAGGAAATACCAAACGATCACAAAAATTTTCTTGGCCATTTCACGGCACCGGAAAATCTCGTTTGAAAACGAAATCGAGTTTGAATATTTGATTGTAGTTGAACGACGCTTCGGATCATTCGAATAAAGTCTATTTGCACTCACTTTCGAATGTTCACATGTGGAATTTCAGAAACCACCTTTTTTAGATTTTTTCTTTCTCTGAAAGTAGATCAAAGGTAAAATGCAGTTAGAAATTATGAACAGTTTTCAACACATTGACTTTGAATCTAAAGCATAAAATACCTATTCAAAACACGCTACTTTTATAAACAATGATAGAAATTCTGAAACTGTTTCATTAGTTTTAGGAATACTTCTTCTTGATCTTTCGAAATACGTTTGGACGTGCAGGAATGAGGAGGTTTGGTGCTGATTTGTTTTAGTTTTCAAGACTGAAGTTTGGTTGAAGGCCCATAAATCCGAGTGTTTCGGCTGATTGTGAGGAATGAAGTCAGTGTTGACTTGCTGCTTGGATAGAAATTTATTGCATTTCACAACAGGAGAGCAGACTATCTCTAGCCTAACAATATTACCATTCGAACACCTTGTTTCAAATAACGAAATAAAGCATTCAAAATGCATGCAAAACATAGGTGTTCCATGCTAAATCACCGATATATAGTTAGCCAAAAATATGTTTTTAGACTCAAATAAAATTATTAATAAGTTATGTCTCAAAATAATATACCTATGAAGAAAAACCTATTGATAAAGTGTTAGTTTTCTGGTATATTTTTAGACAATTGCGTTCTTTATAAAAGAAACTTGGTTAATATAACTTGAAACTCAATTTGCACACCATCTTCTGGTCTTTTAGTCTATAGTAGAGTAACTTTACTTCGACGTACATAACATTTCAAAACTACAAACTTGGTGAAAATAAACTTTACAGTAAGAATAAGGATAAGGATTTATTGAAAAAAATTAAATCAAAGCCCTTATAAACTAGTTTGTTTATGCTTTTTTTTAAATTTCAATGGAAATTTATCTAATCTTCACACCATAAATTCTAATCCTGATAGAGACTGTGTCCGAAATCCTCTCCGCAGCTTCCACAACATCCCTGAAAAGTCTGTCTGTCGTAAGTAAAAGTGTAGCTCAATCTAAGTACTCCGCTCAAAATTGCTCCAAGAAATACCATAAATATCGCTTATAAAAGAACAAAACACGAACTTGGATATCTTCTCCAGCTGCCATATCGTAAACTCAACTATTTTAATCATAACTTGACTTTTAAAATGGGGAAAATGGCGTCCAATTTCTTTGGTAACGGACTTCGTTAGGTTTTAATGAGTTAAATACTCTCTATTTGAATTCAGATAAAGAATCATTCAGAATGTGATTCTCACACGTGTATTGTTCTCCCCTCACATGAGAGGTAATTAAAAGATTCTGTTTCAAAAAGCAAAACACTTTTCTCGACAAAATCATTCATGGAACACCGCCAAGTTTCGTGTACAGAACATTTCACTGTGCCCTTGCTACAAAATGTCTTTTGAAATCTACTCTACTTTGGTATTCCCATGTAAGTAAATAGGTACTACTAACATTTATATGTAAATACCTTTATATGAATAGGATAGCAACACTAAAGGTTATAATTATTTAGCTACGTCTGACACAGAGTTACTAAAAAATATATATTTTAATAGGAATTCAACTAATTTTATGTAATTTTCCATAAATATACAAGAGATCAATAGTGTTAATTTACCGTATAGTATTTGAAACAATAGATCAGTAAAATATAGGCAGCGCCGTTCCACCTCATCTTATCAGCCAAATATTCCTATGTTATTCGTACGGGGTTAAAAATGAGATTCATTGACATCTGTATAGCTGACGATTTACTCAATCTTGGATAATTTTAATTTGATATTTTAATACCCAATATCTAACTGCAATCATCACTGTAAAATTTATTGAAATTGATTTTGAAATAAAAAATTGTGAGTAACTTATGTCGTTTTCATTGATCATTTTTTCCTCAAGTACAGTATGTACCCAGTGGCTAAGATGTCGTTACGAGTGGTTGTGTTGTGTTTTTGCTCGTCTCTTTGGAGCATAGCGATCGATACAGAACATCTTGAAACAAACACATAAAACTTCTTAAATAACTCGTAACTTTTTTATTTCAGAGCTAACATTATTAAACTTTACAGAAATGAATGCGGTTAGATATTAGGTATTCAAATATCCAATTAAAGTTATCCAAAACTAAGTAAATTATAATGAACCTCATTTTTAACCCCGTACGAATAACATAGGAATAATTCGCTGTTATGCTTTGTTAGAACGACTTTACTTTACTGATCTATTATTATAATTATTTCTAATGTTACTAAATGGTGGTGAATGTTCATCACCATTTATCATCATTGTCAATATGTATAATTTAACTCTTGAATAATAATTAAATTTCACGAGGTGAATTTTGCCATCCTACTCTTAGGATTGAAGTCCTTTTCTTAATTTATAAATTAGCATATAAATGAACTGTTTAGGAAAATTCTATTACAAGAATGAAGCGTTAAGTTCATAAATAATTATACTCTCTGCCTAACAGTTTGGAATTAATAGACTAAGAACACGTTACTTATTGTAACACGTTACTTATTGTAACACGTTACTATTGTAACACGTTACTTATGTAACACGTTACTTATTGTAACACGTTACTTATTGTAACACGTTACTAATGTAACACGTTACTAATGTAACACGTTACTTATTGTAGCACGTTAATTATTGTAACACGTTACTTATTGTAACACGTTACTTATTGTAACACGTTACTTATTGTAACACGTTACTTATTGTAACACGTTACTTATTGTAATACGTTACTTATTGTAATACGTTACTTATTGTAACACGTTACTTATGTAACACGTTATTTATTGTAACACGTTACTTATTGTAATACGTTACTTATTGTAACACGTTACTTATTGTAACACGTTACTTATTGTAACACGTTACTTATGTAACACGTTACTTATGTAACACGTTATTTATTGTAACACGTTACTTATTGTAACACGTTACTTATTGTAACACGTTACTTATTGTAACACGTTACTTATTGTAACACGTTACTTATTGTAACACGTTACTTATTGTAACACGTTACTTATTGTAACACGTTACTTATTGTAACACGTTACTTATGTAACACGTTACTTATGTAACACGTTATTTATTGTAACACGTTACTTATTGTAACACGTTACTTATTGTAACACGTTACTTATTGTAACACGTTACTTATTGTAACACGTTACTTATGAAACATGTTACTTATTGTAACACGTTACTTACTGTAACACGTTACTTATGTAACACGTTACTTATGTAACACGTTACTTATGTAACACGTTACTTATTGTAACACGTTACTTACTGTAACACGTTACTTATTGTAACACGTTACTTATGTAACACGTTACTTATGTAACACGTTACTTATTGTAACACGTTACTTATGTAACACGTTACTTATGTAACACGTTACTTATTGTAACACGTTACTTACTGTAACACGTTACTTATTGTAACACGTTACTTATGTAACACGTTACTTATGTAACACATTACTTATTGTAACACGTTACTTATGTAACACGTTACTTATGTAACACGTTACTTATTGTAACACGTTACTTATGTAACACGTTACTTATGTAACACGTTACTTATGTAACACGTTACTTATTGTAACACGTTACTTACTGTAACACGTTACTTATGTAACACGTTACTTATTGTAACACGTTACTTATGTAACACGTTACTTATGTAACACGTTACTTATTGTAACACGTTACTTACTGTAACACGTTACTTATTGTAACACGTTACTTATGTAACACGTTACTTATGTAACACGTTACTTATGTAACACGTTACTTATGTAACACGTTACTTATTGTAACACGTTACTTATGTAACACGTTACTTATGTAACACGTTACTTATGTAACACGTTACTTATGTAACACGTTACTTATGTAACACGTTACTTATGTAACACGTTACTTATGTATCACGTTACTTATGTATCACGTTACTTATGTAACACGTTACTTATGTAACACGTTACTTATGTAACACGTTAAATATGTAACACGTTACTTATGTATCACGTTACTTATTGTAACACGTTACTTATGTAACACGTTACTTATGTAACACGTTACTTATTGTAACACGTTACTTACTGTAACACGTTACTTATTGTAACACGTTACTTATGTAACACGTTACTTATGTAACACGTTACTTATTGTAACACGTTACTTATGTAACACGTTACTTATGTAACACGTTACTTATTGTAACACGTTACTTATGTAACACGTTACTTATGTAACACGTTACTTATTGTAACACGTTACTTATTGTAACACGTTACTTATTGTAACACGTTACTTATTGTAACACGTTACTTATTGTAACACGTTACTTATGTAACACGTTATTTATTGTAACACGTTACTTATTGTAACACGTTACTTATTGTAACACGTTACTTATTGTAACACGTTACTTATGAAACATGTTACTTATTGTAACACGTTACTAACTGTAACACGTTACTTATGTAACACGTTACTTATGTAACACGTTACTTATGTAACACGTTACTTATTGTAACACGTTACTTACTGTAACACGTTACTTATTGTAACACGTTACTTATGTAACACGTTACTTATGTAACACGTTACTTATTGTAACACGTTACTTATGTAACACGTTACTTATGTAACACGTTACTTATTGTAACACGTTACTTACTGTAACACGTTACTTATTGTAACACGTTACTTATGTAACACGTTACTTATGTAACACATTACTTATTGTAACACGTTACTTATGTAACACGTTACTTATGTAACACGTTACTTATTGTAACACGTTACTTATGTAACACGTTACTTATGTAACACGTTACTTATTGTAACACGTTACTTACTGTAACACGTTACTTATTGTAACACGTTACTTATGTAACACGTTACTTATGTAACACGTTACTTATTGTAACACGTTACTTATGTAACACGTTACTTATGTAACACGTTACTTATTGTAACACGTTACTTACTGTAACACGTTACTTATTGTAACACGTTACTTATGTAACACGTTACTTATGTAACACGTTACTTATGTAACACGTTACTTATGTAACACGTTACTTATGTAACACGTTACTTATGTAACACGTTACTTATTGTAACACGTTACTTATTGTAACACGTTACTTATGTAACACGTTACTTATGTAACACGTTACTTATGTAACACGTTACTTATGTAACACGTTACTTATGTAACACGTTACTTATGTATCACGTTACTTATGTATCACGTTACTTATGTAACACGTTACTTATGTAACACGTTACTTATGTAACACGTTAAATATGTAACACGTTACTTATGTATCACGTTACTTATTGTAACACGTTACTTATGTAACACGTTACTTATGTAACACGTTACTTATTGTAACACGTTACTTACTGTAACACGTTACTTATTGTAACACGTTACTTATGTAACAAGTTACTTATGTAACACGTTACTTATTGTAACACGTTACTTATGTAACACGTTACTTATGTAACACGTTACTTACTGTAACACGTTACTTATTGTAACACGTTACTTATGTAACACGTTACTTATGTAACACGTTACTTATTGTAACACGTTACTTATGTAACACGTTACTTATGTAACACGTTACTTATTGTAACACGTTACTTACTGTAACACGTTACTTATTGTAACACGTTACTTATGTAACACGTTACTTATGTAACACGTTACTTATGTAACACGTTACTTATGTAACACGTTACTTATTGTAACACGTTACTTATGTAACACGTTACTTATGTAACACGTTACTTATGTAACACGTTACTTATGTAACACGTTACTTATGTAACACGTTAACTATGTAACACGTTACTTATGTATCACGTTACTTATGTAACACGTTACTTATGTAACACGTTACTTATGTAACACGTTAAATATGTAACACGTTACTTATGTATCACGTTACTTATGTAACACGTTACTTATGCAACACGTTACTTATGTAACACGTTAACTATGTAACACGTTACTTATGTATCACGTTACTTATGTAACACGTTACTTATGTAACACGTTACTTATGTAACACGTTACTTATGTAACACGTTACTTATGTAACACGTTACTTATGTAACACGTTACTTATGTAACACGTTAACTATGTATTTTTAACGTTAATAACATCGCCTACAATGAGAAAATATTGCGAGTCAGCAATGACTCATCGCGCTTGAGTCATGGCTGACAAAACTCTAAAATTGGAGTCTTTTTTCTTGATTGACTCTACCTGAGTCAATCTGACTATGAATTTAGAGTCAATATGACTCTTGTTTTTGAGTAAAATGTTAGGATGAGTCAAATTGACTCACATTTTGAGCCTGTTTGGGACAAACTGAAGACTCAAATTTTTTTTCAATGTGACTCGTATTTTTTTTCAGTGTGCCTCATCAAGAACAACAAAACAATCAAGAGTGCTTTATAGAGCCCTGTACTCTCATAATAACCATTAAAATGTGTCCAATTTGCCTATCAACTATTTATTCAATATCTACCAGTGATTTTCTACTGCTTTAGATATCAGAATAATCTAGGTACTGTTGTGAAAAAATATGCTGACTCACTACACAATATATTTTCCATTATACCCAACGCAGTATAAGAACAGAATTAGATTTAGTTAATCCAATTTATTTGGTATTATAGGAACGTTCAACACACATTTTGTCAATGATAAAACAAATTCAAATTATTTCACCGATCTATTGGAATAAATCATTAATTCCGTCATATTTTTGAATGATTCAATCAGGCACAAAACATTTGCGGAAACTAATTTTCTCTCGAAATTAATCTGCGGCAAGTACTACACAAAACAAAGCAAACTATTTATTATTTTGTGTGCATTGTAAAATATCGGAGAGCTGCAATTCACTGAATCAATTTAACTTTAGAAATATATTGTTTGAGTGTGACGGTTCAGCTTGCACTCAATTACTCTGTTTTCTATTTATTCAATCAATTTATTTATATTAAATTGAAATATGCTCTATTCGAATAACAGTGGGAGAATGTTAATGAAATATATTATTCGTGTGGAACGAGATATTCATCGTGTGCCATTTGTCGACTAATAATAGATACAGTACAATATTCGTATGATCATTTGTTGATAACTTGATAATAACATGGGAGTAACTTAGAAATAGAAAACGTACTAAAACAGGCCCCTGTGGGACGAGATTAATATTGCAGTTTAAATTTCATGAATAATAGATATCAACGCTTTATCATTCACAGCGAATGATATTTTGAGTAAATTAGGAACAGAAGTAGTCCTAAAACTGATCCCTGCGGGGAGATGAACATGCGAATAACAGCTCTTTTTTAACGTGTTGATGTATAAAATATTATTTGAAGCTAATAATATAGAGAGGAATAGGAAAAATGTACCTAGAGCAGATCTCTATGGAATAATTATTGACAATTTATTCTAAAGATTTAAATTAAATCAAGTTATTTAGTGAGAAAATACTAAATAATAACATTTTAACATATAACATCAACAGCACTACAAAAATCAAACAGCATAAAGTCAATTTCACGCTCACTTGATGCATTCATAGAATAAAAATCATCAAACCATTTAACAGTTCGTAAAATGTAGCATATTTTCCAGTGCATGAAATATTGACCGAACCAGAAAATCCTTTAAAAAGAACTACAAAAACCCCGTCAACAAATAACAGGCAACTTCTCCCTGAGAGAATATTGCTGAAAAAACAACCATCGTAAACAATATTCCCTTGTTGGTATACTGGATACATTTATCTTTTGAAGTTAAGTTTATAAGCTCTATAGTCAGCGAATTAAAATATGTCTACCTTAACATACGAAAAATGGGGAAAATGATAACTCGGATTTTAATCTCCAACAATAATGAATTTTTAAATTAATTCAAAGAATATTAGGATTCAAAATAAAATTTATTAGAAATATTTGAATTTTTTTTTAATGAATATCATCACAGTGACTCTTTTCTCTGATAGTACATCATCACAGTGACTCTTTTTTCTGATAGTACATCATCACAGTGACTTTTCTCTAACAGTACAACATCACAGTGACTCTTTTCTCTGATAGTACATGACCACAGTGACTCTTTTCTCTGACAGTACATCATCACAGTGACTCTTTTCTCTGACAGTACATCATCACAGTGACTCTTTTCTCTGACAGTACATCATCAAAGTGACTCTTTTCTCTGACAGTACAACACCACAGTGACTCTTTTCTCTGACAGTACCTCATCACAGTGACTCTTTTCTCTGATAGTACATCATCACAGTGACTCTTTTATCTGACAGTACCTCATCACAGTGACTCTTTTCTCTGATAGTACATCATCACAGTGACTCTTTTCTCTGATAGTACATCATCACAGTGACTCTTTTTTCTGATAGTACATCATCACAGTGACTCTTTTCTCTGATAGTACATCATCACAGTGACTCTTTTCTCTGATAGTACATCATCACACTGTTTCTTTTCTCTGATAGTACATCATCACACTGACTCTTTCCTCTGACAGTACAACACCACAGTGACTCTTTTATCTGACAGTACCTCATCACAGTGACTCTTTTCTCTGATAGTACATCATCACAGTGACTCTTTTCTCTGATAGTACATCATCACAGTGACTCTTTTTTCTGATAGTACATCATCACAGTGACTCTTTTCTCTGATAGTACATCATCACAGTGACTCTTTTCTCTGATAGTACATCATCACACTGTTTCTTTTCTCTGATAGTACATCATCACAGTGACTCTTTTCTCTGATAGTACATCATCACATTGACTCTTTTCTCTGACAGTACATCATCACAGTGACTCTTTTCTTTGACAGTACATCATCACAGTGACTCTTTTCTCTGACAGTACATCATCACAGTGACTCTTTTCTCTGATAGTACATCATCACAGTGACTCTTTTCTCTGATAGTACATCATCACAGTGACTCTTTTCTCTGTCAGTACATCATCACAGTGACTCTTTTCTCTGATAGCACATCATCACAGTGACTCTTTTCTCTGATAGTACATTATCACAGTGACTCTTTTCTCTGATAGTACATCATCACAGTGACTCTTTTCTCTGATAGTACATCATCACAGTGACTCTTTTCTCTGATAGTACATCATCACAGTGACTCTTTTCTCTGATAGTACATCATCACAGTGACTCTTTTCTCTGACAGTACATCATCACAGTGACTCTTTACTCTGATAGTACATCATCACAGTGACTCTTTTCTCTGATAGTACATCATCACAGTGACTCTTTTCTCTGATAGTACATCATCACAGTGACTCTTTTCTCTGATAGTACATCATCACAGTGACTCTTTTCTCTGACAGTACATCATCACAGTGACTCTTTACTCTGATAGTACATCATCACAGTGACTCTTTTCTCTGATAGTACATCATCACAGTGACTCTTTTCTCTGATAGTACATCATCACAGTGACTCTTTTCTCTGATAGTACATCATCACAGTGACTCTTTTCTCTGATAGTATATCATCACAGTGACTCTTTTCTCTGATAGTACATCATCACAGTGGCTCTTTTCTCTGATAGTACATCATCACAGTGACTCTTTTCTCTGATAGTACATCATCACAGTGACTCTTTTCTCTGATAGTACATCATCACAGTGACTCTTTTCTTTGATAGTACATCATCACAGTGACTCTTTTCTCTGATAGTACATCATCACAGTGACTCTTTTCTCTGATAGTACATCATCACAGTGACTCTTTTCTCTGACAGTACATCATCACAGTGACTCTTTTCTCTGATAGTACATCATCACAGTGACTCTTTTCTCTGATAGTACATCATCACAGTGACTCTTTTCTTTGATAGTACATCATCACAGTGACTCTTTTCTCTGAAAGTACATCATCACAGTGACTCTTTTCTTTGATAGTACATCATCACAGTGACTCTTTTTTCTGATAGTACATCATCACAGTGACTCTTTTCTCTGATAGTACATCATCACAGTGACTCTTTTCTCTGATAGTACATCATCACAGTGACTCTTTTCTCTGACAGTACATCATCACAGTGACTCTTTTCTCTGATAGTACATCATCACAGTGACTCTTTTCTCTGATAGTACATCATCACAGTGACTCTTTTCTCTGACAGTACATCATCACAGTGACTCTTTTCTCTGATAGTACATCATCACAGTGACTCTTTTCTCTGATAGTACATCATCACAGTGACTCTTTTCTTTGATAGTACATCATCACAGTGACTCTTTTCTCTGATAGTACATCATCACAGTGACTCTTTTCTTTGATAGTACATCATCACAGTGACTCTTTTTTCTGATAATACAGACCCATTAAGACTAAATCATTTTATTAAATAATGAATCTCTTGGGAGTTAATTTTATTTCAGTCTCTTCGTAGCATTTATAAACAACAAGAAATTGCAGACTGAAAAAAATGTCAATAGTTATTCCCATAACATTCATTCAATATCACATTAAATTAATGTGATTACTAATCAGTAGAGTGACTGGGAAATTATAATTAATGGTAGTAAAGAAAGGGGAGTCATCGTTTGAAAAGCTAATGCATATGAAATTCTTTTAATTGGATCTAGAACTAGAGTACACTTCTTTTAAAAATAACGAGTTGTTAACAGTGTAAATACTTCTACCTAGTGTACTCGTCCGTAAAGAATAGCAATATTTATATATATTCAACTCTCCACACTTCTGGTCCATTCCTTCAAATTTAACTAAAGTTATTAATCGACAATGTGGATAATAAATATTAATGCAGTATGAGAATTTAGTTCTAATTCAAATATATTCAAATATATTACACTCATGGGCCTATTTTTTAATTGAATTTTACATAATTTCATTCGTTAAGTTCGTATCAAAATTTTATATCACACAGCCTTCCAGTTAAATACTCTATAAAAATTGTCCTCAGTTTGGAATACAAATGTTAATTAAATGATACGTATATTATTATTAATGAAGAATAGTATGTAATCATAAATATAATACAAAACATTAATACTGATTACTGTGATAGTGTATTACAGGATATTCTTCCTTACTTAATATTGATATACTGTCTATATGTTTAACTGTCGCATTATCAGCCATAAATGAAATTTAGTCTAGTCAAATATCACTGAAATTATGTGAAAGAATTTACCCCTTAGTTAGTAAGTAAAAGTCAAGAAACTATCACCCCTCATTAATAGTTTCCTTATCTTTATTTGTCTGTCTGTCTGTCACGCTTTGAATAATATCATGAGTTATATTCAGAAATTAGGCTAAATATGTTAACAGGTGGTAGCATGAATACCAATTATTATAGGAGTGGAATAAATGATTGTTACTATCAAGGTTCATAGACTATAACAGGTTAAACGAATAGAAATAGTACGAAATGTTACTAAGAGCTGCGTCTACAAATTCTTTAGATGAAAACCTATTCTTTAGATTAAAACCTATGTTACAAATAATTGACATTTTATATTTTTTATTTTTTATTTTATTATTCGAATATTATGTTTGTTCTTATTTTAGCTACAGTAATAAAAGCGGATGAAAATGTTAACCAGTACCCCTAATCTACGGACAACGGAGTGAATAGCAGTTAGTTTTTCGTTCCTTTTGCAGCGGAAAAACCATTTCATTTAAATATTTTTATACCATTCGATAGATAATTAAATTTTGAACAATTTTAGGTTAACTTACGCACGAGTTCAATCTACCGTTAAAGAGATATTCAAGAAGAAACACAGAAATTGTTCCTTCCATTTCAAATTGTCGTAGTGAATAGCAGTTAGTTTTTTGTCTATTTTGCAGCGGAAAGACAGTTATTTAAAAAATTACATCATTCGATAGATTATTAAATTCTAAAGAATTCTAGGTTGACTCACGCGCGAGTTTAATCTACTGTTTAAGAGATATTCAAGAAGGAAGAAAGAAATTGTTATTTTCTCAATGGCAATTTTTCCCCATTCGTTTAACCTGTTATAGTCTATGAACCTTGATTACTATAGCTAACTGAATTAGAAATTATTTAAAATCTACAGTGAAAGTTTATAAAAGAACTATCTGTCATATAATTTACATACTCTGACTCTATATAAAATGTATACGATATAATTATAATATTATCGTCATTATTTAATTAACTAGTGTACTTACCCGTTAAGAATAACGTCTTATCAATTGCATCACCATCAATATTTGTGAAATTTCTGTGCCTTCAGATATAAATTAAGTTTTTAATAGAATAATGATGATAATAATATAATCATATCATAGACATAGACTGATAAGTAGTGATAGAGTACATAAATTTTACGATAGAGGTTCAAAATAGTTCTATATAAACTTTCACTGTAGATTATAAATAATTCCTAATTCAGTTATAGTAGTAATCATTTATTGCACTCATATAAGAATTGGTATTCATGCTACCACCCGCTAACTTATTTATCCTAATTTCTGAATATTACTCAAAGCGTGACTGACAGACAGACAGACAAATAAATATAAGAAAACTATTTATGGGGGTGATAACTTTTGGTGCACGGAGCAAAGAATTGAAAGTTAAATTACACAAATTTTGATATTGATGCAATTGGGAACACGTTATTCTTAACGGGTAAGTACACTAGTAACTGATAGTACAGGAGACTACAGGAGGCTATACTCTAAGGCACACATCATTTGTTGCCTGTAGAGCAGTGTGCAATATTCCACTGTAGGTGTCTAGATATTGCCTAACAGACACAATCTTACTAACTCAATACTCTGCCTATTGTTACTGAGAGAGGGAAGAAAGGATTCACAGAGAGGGTTGGGAGAGGGTTGGGAGAGAGTTGTGAGAGTGTTGGGAGAGAGTTGTATGAGGGTTGGGAGTGATAGGGTTTTAATGTCGTAGTTTAGCTATTTCTAGAGTCCTAAACGTATGTGAGACATTTGTATTGCGGTGTATCATGCTTCTGTGAGTTTAGTGCTTTCCTGAGATGTGTACCTATCTGAGACGGAGAGTTGATAGTGAGATGGATTGATTAGCTCTGTGTTATCTATGTGAGGTAAAATTGAAAGTGAAGTCGAACTATAACAAATGATTTTCATTATATTCAATAATACTGCGATTTAAAATAAACCTTTTTTTTAAGACAATATTTTTCCATTAAAAACAAGACAGGATACGAAGATATAAAACTTTTATACCCCATTATCTAACTGTAGCCTGTCAATGACTAAAGCAACCGAAAGTAACGGCTATTGAGTAGTATGAATACACAAAGACAACTTTTTTCTTCGATCTATATTCACAACCTCCATTGAGTACAATAAAAATATTATGTCATTAATTAAACAAATCGGTTTTGAATTTTTTTGCCAAAAAATTAAAATGATTATTTCATTAATTTGATTGAAATATTGAAAATGTGTCTTTCAAAAAGAAAATAAATCTCTAAACAAATTAAATATATTATTTATTTGTAGTTGCATTTAAAGTTCATTATTCTTGGTGAAAGCTGTTCCACATATTGCTCTACATGACCACCATGTGAATTGAAGCAAAAAAATTAGTAAGGTGGCCGATTGGCTTATAGATAAATTGTACTCAATGGAGGTTATGAATATAAATCAAAGAAAAAATTGGCTTAGTGTATTTATTGTACTCAATGCCCGTTTCTTTCGGTTACTTCAGTCATTGACAAGCTACAGTTAGACAACGTGACATAAATAGTATATACCACTCTCAAAATTATGTGAAAAACATATACATTACGGATATTATCATACATAAATTTTCAGGACCTACTCTCATGGAACACTTGATACTGAGAGAAGCAATAACGCCACGCCCACAATAACTCTCCCCTCATATATGTCCGTGTCTCAAGAAAGCACGCATCTCACAGAAGCATAATACACCTGCTGGTAGACGTAATTGCAAAAAATGCCTCTAAGCTGTTTATTTGAATTTGTGATTCTTCCGTTCCACATTTGAAATAATTTTTTAATTATTTTTACTCTTTATTAATTAGGATTTATTAACATAAATCTTCTATCATTCGGTGCATTATCCATTCAGGGGTACAAGCATAATCATGATTTATGGGAATACAGTGGTTGGCCAAGATAATTGGAGTACTCTCTCTTAAAAATCCTGTTTTATTCAAAATATTAATGCAATAATGTGCCGGTATATATCATATATTTTTCATTGTATTCCATATTTATATGATATTTGGAAAAAGGGCAAAATAGTTGGTTCTCGCCTGTCAGAAGCTTTGATCACCAAAACAGCTGAGTTTTTCTTTTCATCACCTTATCGAGGCGATGTCACAATTCGAAAAACAGGGTAAAAACATCTAATAATCGGAGCAACTCTGGTTGACCTTCAAGGCTCTATGATACAGATCGGCAATCATTGAACCGCACTTTAAAGAAAAACCAGCTAACTACGGCGAATAATATGTGTACAGAGTTAAATCAGCATCTTAGCAATCTAGTTTCTGTTTGACGTTCAGCTTCATAAAAATGGATACCATTGAAAAGCCACCATCAGGAAACATGGAGAAGCGGATGATGTGGTGCCGGAGGATCAGTGAAAGCGATTAATATTTTCTGATGAATCCCATTTATACACTTTTCCAACTTATGGACAAGTTTTCGTATGGAGGCAGTCCCTTCTTCCCTCGATGAAACACGGAGGAGACTCAGTAATAGTTTAGGTAGCCATATCAAACGACCAGGTGCATCCAATGTGCTAAACTCGGATTCCTGGTTGTGACAGCATCTTTCAAGACGATAACGTTCCGATCCACACTATCGTTAACAATCGGTATGAAGAGCATGGAACTAAGATGGGACACATAGAATGGGCCTCTCAATCTCCAAAACTCAATATCATAAAGCATTTGTGGAGTATAATCGAGTTACAAGTCAGGAATCGCTACCCTCCTGTTTGGAGGAGCTGGGCCAGGTTTTGATGGAAGAATGAAAGAAAATTCCTATGGAAGAAGTAAAGAAGTTTTATCGTTCCATTCCAAGACGCTTTGAAGGCTGAAGAGTTCCAACTCCATATTAAATAAATTTACTCCATATTTATCAAGTGTGTCAATTATTACAACCCTTTTATATGAACTGAATATAATTCATATAACCTTTGTTATTGAACTAAATAAAACATTGTATGAAAACCTGTTATTCACATTACAAAACATCATTAATTTTATTATGCATCACCCGGAATCATTAATTACAAGTATTTTCTTTCGAACTAACGAGTAGTTTATATTCAGTTGTATTTGCCCCAATGCTTTTCATGGTGCTCTTGAAGAGAATAATCGTACTCATTCTAATTAGAGAGTTCTCTCGAGTAGTGAATAGAAGTGAGACCAAAGAAATATGAGCAAACTTATCTCGCCCGTCATACGACTGAAGCATGAAGAACTGGAAAAGTTTCGGTAATACGATGCAAGGGATAATACCGATGCAAGGGATAATACCGATGCAAGGGATAATACCGATTCTAGGGATAATACCGATGCAAGGGATAATACCGATTCTAGGGATAATACCGATGCAAGGGATAATACCGATTCTAGGGATAATACCGATGCAAGGGATAATACCGATGCAAGGGATAATACCGATGCAAGGGATAATACCAATTCTAGGGATAATACCGATGCAAGGGATAATACCGATTCTAGGGATAATACCGATGCAAGGGATAATACCGATTCTAGGGATAATACCGATGCAAGGGATAATACCGATGCAAGGGATAATACCGATGCAAGGGATAATACCAATTCTAGGGATAATACCGATGCAAGGGATAATACCGATGCAAGGGATAATACCGATTCTAGGGATAATACCGATGCAAGGGATAATACCGATTCTAGGGATAATACCGATGCAAGGGATAATACCGATGCAAGGGATAATACCGATTCTAGAGGTAATACCGATACAAGGGATAATACCGATGCAAGGGATAATACCGATGCAAGGGATAATACCGATTCTAGGGATAATACCGATGCAAGGGATAATACCGATTCTAGGGATAATACCGATGCAAGGGATAATACCGATGCAAGGGATAATACCGATGCAAGGGATAATACCGATGCAAGGGATAATACCGATTCTAGAGGTAATACCGATACAAGGGATAATACCGATGCAAGGGATAATACCGATGCAAGGGATAATACCGATTCTAGGGATAATACCGATGCAAGGGATAATACCGATTCTAGGGATAATACCGATGCAAGGGATAATACCGATGCAAGGGATAATACCGATTCTAGAGGTAATACCGATACAAGGGGTAGCTAATCTAATAATGACGCTAAAATACCAGTCCAGTTTACTTCCAATTTGCTAATTTTCAGTCCGAAGAAAATGAATCTACACAGTTTGTTTTGAATGTCAACTAGGTAAGTGTAGTGTAGTTAACCCAGTATAAATATTCCTCCATAGATAGAAAACTTTAAAACCATATTAAATAATATATACTAAACCAAATTTTTTCGGTTTGTAGATTAAAGATCCTAGACCTTAGTTCTAGAATATAAGGTAATAAACTCTTTTTTCCCCGGACCTCTGAGAGGACTTTTAAATTTACCGAAAGAAGCAAAAGATTGAAATTTTCCCCAAGACTGCAGTCGATTTAATCCAATTAGAAGTTTTGTTCTCTGATGCAAAAGTTTGCAGTTTGTAAGCTGAATTCAAGGCAGCGTAGGGTGTAGTTTGTCAGTGAACAAAAACTTATGTTGCTCATGGAAACATTTCAAAAGTCAAAATACTGAACGAAATGATCAGAAATAACCTGGTGAGAAAGTTAGGGTGGGTCTATAGAAGGTCAAGATAGAGAAAGTTATGGTGGGACCATAGAAGATTGAGGAGACATTACTTAATCTTCTATGACCCTAGCAAATCTCTTATGGAAAAATATGAAAGGGAAAATTGTAGGTATTTATTTTTACCGTAATTACAGAATAAAATTATTTTCCCAGGCAAGAAAGATTATTCTTTGGAATATCCCAGGAATAAATTCATTTTGCCTGGGTTATTAAATAAGTATTATGATATAGTTTAAAATGGTTAATCTTTTATAAATATTGATGTGAAATGAAACAAAATATTTAAATATTTCTATTTTCATTTTTTACAATTAAAAAATCCATTTTCGAAATACTATTGACTAAAATTAATAGTAAAATAGTAATTACTCTAAAATATTTGATTCATTAATTACAAAATATTATAAGTTAAGTGTCCGTCACTCGCTCTTCAAACTATTTCGCTAATGACCATCCCAGAGCTGCCAGAGGTAATATATTAGCCAAATATTTATCATTTGAACATTAAAGCGAAGTAAAAACATTAGCGAAGCTTTACCACAAACTCTGCAGGAAGTTCTTGTGAAAAAGTTTCCTAGACGGATGCGAGAGTTTATCCTTTGGAACTTTATTGGTGCAAACGGAAACAAATTCATAGGTGACTGAAGCAGGAAATGGAACAATAATAAATGCTATCAGTTTCTGTAACAATAACAATTCCTTGTGTTTCAATAGAATTAGAGTTCAAATTGCGCCATTTGAAGTCAAAAGATGTTTGAACAAGTTCAGACATGTTAGAAAAAGTTCAGACATGTTAGAAAAAGTTCAGACATGTTAGAAAAAGTTCAGACATGTTAAAAAAAGTTCAGACATGTTAGAAAAAGTTCAGACATGTTAAAAAAAGTTCAGACATGTTAGGAAAAGTTCAGACATGTTAGAAAAAGTTCAGACATGTTAAAAAAAGTTCAGACATGTTAGAAAAAGTTCAGACTTGTTAGAAAAAGTTCAGACTTGTTAGAAAAAGTTCAAATGATATTAGCACCATTAACTGTTAAATATTAACCAAATGGCACCAATTTACACTCGAAGACTTACTAGACTCACAGTACTCGAAAAGTGGATGTTAGCATTGGTCAATCTGAATTTTCTTCGAGCTATTCGAATATCTTCTTCGAACTGTTCGAATGTTTCCTTCGAGCTGTTCGAATATCTTCTTCGAGCTGTTCGAATATCCTCTTCGAGCTGTTCGAATTTCTTCTACTAGCTGTTCGGATGTCTTCTTCGAGCTGTTCGAATATCCTCTTCGAGCTGTTCGAATTTCTTCTACTAGCTGTTCGGATGTCTTCTTCGAGTTGTTCGAATATCTTCTTCGAGCTATTCGAATATCCTCTTCGAGCTATTCTGAAGTATTTTTCGAGCTGTTCGAATATCTTCTTCGAGCTGTTCGAATATCTTCTTCGAGCTGTTCGAATATCCTCTTCGAGCTGTTCGAATATCTTCTTCGAGCTGTTCGAATATCCTCTTCGAGCTGTTCGAATATCTTCTTCGAGCTGTTCGAATATCTTCTTCGAGCTGTTCGAATATCCTCTTCGAGTTGTTCGAATGTCTTCTTCGAGCTGTTCGAAAGCCTTCTTGCAGTCTTGGCTTCATGTACTTTGGTTCATCTGCATAATATATTAAATGTCATAACTTCTTACGAGAGTCTCAGCATTGGCAATTGCAGGCACTACCTGCAATGATGACATACCACCTGCAATGATGACACACCACCTGCAAAGATGACACACCACCTGCAATGATGACACACCACCTGCAATGATGGCACACCTCCTGCAATGATGATACACCTCCTGCAATGATGACACACCTCCTGCAATGATGACACACCTCCTGCAATGATGACACACCACCTGCAATGATGACACACCTCCTGCAATGATGACACACCTCCTGCAATGATGACACCCCTCCTGCAATGATGACACACCACCTGCAATGATGACACGCCTCCTGCAATTATATTTCCATATTTTAAAATCTTCTACGTTTTTGTAACATAATCAGAAATAATTAAGTAATATTTAAATTTTTTACCAATAGCAAAATAGTAACAAAAAATAAGTAAAGTTTTTTACCAAAAAATAACTTGGGATGTAATTGGTAAGATGGTGAAGTGGTGAGATGGTGAAGTGGTGAGATGGTGAAGTGGTGAGATGGTGAAGTGGTAAGATGGTGAAGTGGTAAGATGGTGAAGTGGTGAGAAGGTGAAGTGGTAAGATGGTAAGAGGCTAAGGAATAATTCCTCAATCTGATATGCAAGTCACGTTTTCAGTACAAATTTCTTTTTCTTATCTTTTATATTCTAGTTTCATCTGCAGGAAGTTGTAGTCCTTTGCATTTGCTTTAAGGTGATTTAAAGGTAGGGAAGTGTATTAAAGTTTCTATTATACACACAAAAAAGAAGAAAAAAGGTCGTGTACTGTTCTTCTGCGTCAATTCACAATTATAAACAATTACTAAGTTGACAATTATTTAGAACTAGTGCAGTTTAATCTATATATAATATATTATATTCCGATGCAAGTACTGATTAAATAAAGAAAAATGTCAAAAGCCAAAATTTAAATATCATTCATATGTGTGATATTACATACGATGAATTTGCACAAGCTATTACTTTTTCTTTTAAGATGCATAAGTATTTCTTAATAAAAGTGTGACACACAGACAGACGAGGCTCTTATTATAGTACCAAAATAACTCGTGGAAATTCCTCGGGATGAGAAATATTTTTCATCCAAAAAATGGGCAGCGCAAAGAATCAGTGATGGACAACAGAAAAGTAACAAATCTGGTGATTGGACAGTGTCCGTAGGACACCGATACTGTCCGAGATTCGATAAAATGGTGGGTATTCAGTAACATAGTTACCATATTTGTATATAGAAAAAAATTAAAGCGTAACGGATTAACTAACTTAAGGTACGTTTTGCAAGTAGCGATTATTGCGATCATCGCTCTGAGACTGTAGCCCAGCGATTATCGCTCAGCACCAGTTCAATGCTATTCATATGGGGCTGTTTTGCAACAAGCGATTATCACTGAGCACTAGTTCAATGTATTCTTATTGCTGGGCGATCATCACTGATCGATGATCGCAACAATCACTGCATGCAAAACGTACCTTAACTAGGAAGAGACACGTAGAATTCTTTGGCATTACAAAGCAATATATCTCATATAGAACATCATAATACTTTACAATTTATTCCAAACAATATTCTATGTAATTCAAATAAATCAATATAATACGCTGATCTAAAGTACGATAATTACGACTCTTTTTAAAGTATATAAACCTTGAAGTTTGCAGTTTTAAAGAAACGGAAACTCTTAACTGTTTTTTTTTGTCTTATTTTAGTAAATGAGGGAAATTTTTTGTACATTTCCAACTAAAACATTTATTCCAATGGTGATTATTTCCATTCACGATATAGTCTACCCCACTAAATAAAGGGATTGAACATTAACTGCTACTTATTAGGACAGAAATGGCAATGCAAATATAGAAATAATGAGGCTTTATATTGAAATATAAAATTCAACTTCTGAAGTAAATTATTTATAAAATGAATATATTTTTCAAAATATCAAAAAAAAAATCGAGTCATTTTAATACGTAATAAATTATTGAATGTATAAATTAGAAATAAGATTAGTCACATTTTCACATTATTAGTCACATTCTCACACTATTAGTCACATTCTCACACTATTAGTCACATTCTCACACTATTAGTCACATTCTCACACTATTAGTCACATTCTCACACTATTAGTCACATTCTCACACTATTAGTCACATTCTCACACTATTAGTCACATTCTCACACTATTAGTCACATTCTCACACTATTAGTCACATTCTCACACTGTTAGTCACATTCTCACACTATTAGTCACATTCTCACACTGTTAGTCACATTCTCACACTATTAGTCACATTCTCACACTATTAGTCACATTCTCACACTATTAGTCACATTCTCACACTATTAGTCACATTCTCACACTATTAGTCACATTCTCACATTGTTAGTCACATTCTCACACTATTAGTCACATTCTCACACTATTAGTCACATTCTCACACTATTAGTCACATTCTCACACTATTAGTCACATTCTCACACTATTAGTCACATTCTCACATTGTTAGTCACATTCTCACACTATTAGTCACATTCTCACACTATTAGTCACATTCTCACACTATTAGTCACATTCTCGCACTATTAGTCACATTCTCACACTATTAGTCACATTCTCACACTATTAGTCACATTCTAATATTGTTAGTCATTATTAATGACTAATTATTAGTCACATTGTTAGTCACATTAATAGTCAAATATTCACATTTTTATTAGTCATTATTAGTGAATAACAATTAGTCACTAATTATTAGTCACTAATAATTCGTGACTAACTATTAGTGACATTATTAGTCACATTCCCCAGCACGTTACCAGCATGCTTGTTTCCAAGCAATCAGCAGCAGCTAGCAATTATATTACTAATAATGGGGCTTTTCATTGCCTCATGAAATGAGTCCTGAAAAGCCAATGGGCGTTAAATGAATAATTAAAAGCCATCACCAGCCCTGCACCATCACCTACTTAACTCAAGTTATCTCTCCTTTTATGACATTTATGGGACATTTTAAATGGCGATATTAATTCACATTTTATTTCATTGCCATTTCATTTTGGGTAATTTTCATATTTCCACTGCAAGGAAATCTACGCTGAAAAGCCTAATAATTATCGATATATTAAATCCATTCGTGAAATAGGATAGCTATTTACCGTAGAGTTTAATAAGCAGAGAATGTTGGTTATAAATAAATGAAATAAAATCAGCATAAATAGTTTAAAGTAAATAGAATGTTTTAATTGTAAAATAGCCATTCTGAAATAGTGTTATTATGGAGAAATTTTTTAATCTTTTCCTTCCTCGTGGCTATCATAGATATATAAAACATTTTTTGTTTATTAGAATCAACAGGTCATTGAACATACAGTATGAGTCAAAATGCGGGTACGATATTAAAATCACCATAACTTTAACAAGAGCCATCGTATCTTCGTGTTGTTTTCTTTGGCTAATGCAGAATTTTATCAGTTACAATCTCATTTTATTTTGTTTTAATATTCCTAATATTTTTTCTACAGGGTGGTCATGAGTATAGGGTAGTGAAAAAGCTATTGTGCGAAATAGTAGGTTTCATCTCCGAAAATTAGCATGATTATAACAACCCTGTATTCCCCATTTGAACTGTGTGTCTCAGTACACAGGAAACTTGTCAAAGAACGATGGAGTAAGTTTTAGAGCATCAATAAATTGCCAATGTGTTGAGAAAAAGGGGGAATAATGGTTATTTTTAGCAAACAATGCTTTACTTTTATATATTTTATAAGCAAGTGAAAAAGAAATATATTTTGAACATCCCAAACTTAACGGGGCCCATGTGGGCACTAGGTTGACGAATCGTATTGGTACTGTGTGTCTTTCTGCAAAATGGACCAAAATGGTGACAGCATGGGCTTTTATTTTGAAACCATCTTGGCCCAAGATGTTGCCAATGTGCTAGTCAAGTTTCAGCCATTTAATGATGATATGCTATATATAAATCATGTTCGGCCAATATGACAATTCAATGGGACGGATTCACAACATTGAACCAACCTTCTCCCAAGGTAACATTCCATGACAATGGAAAACCACATTAACCCCATGTAATTTCTAGGCTACTTTTCAGTCTGCCATCTCTTGCCCATCTAACCATCTAGTGCCCATGTTGGCACAATGTGTCATGGTTGCTTGGGATGCTTTAACAATTGCATACCTCGCGCAAGACTAATTTCACCACACACTACTTATGAAACAATTTTATAAATATTAAAACAAACGAAAAATTCAGTTGTATCTGATAAAAATCTGCAGTAGCCAAAGAAAACGACACGAAAATATGATTGTTCTTGTTAAAGTTAAGGCGATTTTAATTCTGTACCTGCTTATACTGGAAATGAATAATCAATTTTAAATAAAAAGTTGCTTACCAAATAAAAACTACATTAAATCTTATAATAAACTTATAATAAATTATAATTTATGATGATATTTCGATAATCAAATCTTTAAAATTAGTTAAATCTACGGTAATTGAGAACATTGTTTGACTTACTTTCCCAATTTACATAGTAAAATATTTACAAAATTACGCATAACAATTGATTTTAAGCTGTTTATTGTTTTTAAGGGAAAAGTGTTGTCTTTGAAAAGAAAATAACTGTTTAATACTTTAGAGGATTTTTAATTTTCATCAATAAATATTCAGAATTGTAGATGAAGTGGTTAAGGTATATAAAGGTTCACTCTTTAGCGCAGTTCGCTTCAATCAAAGTCCGAATAGAGCTAATTCAATTTCTCAACTAAACACAGAAAAGAAATCAATTCTTTGGTTTCTTTTTGCTGTACAAAAAGGAACATCAAAGGTTTGGCAGAAAAAGTAACTAAACGAGTTACTTGAACTGCATTCCTGTTGTGATGCTTGGAGATTTGCAGTTGAAGAATGCGCAATTACACTTATAATGCGCAACTGCATTTATAATGCGCAACTGCAGTTATAATGCGGAATTGCAGTTATGTGGCAACTGATGCTTACTTCAAATTAATTATATGAAAACCTATACAGGGTGGCGCAAAAAAAAGGAAACCCATTTTCAAACTAGTTTATTTTACAAACTATCAAACCTAGGAATTTTCTAAAAACACAGTTTTATTCGTTTACTTTTTCTGCACCTATGTTAATAATCTGTTAAGAGTTACGAAAAAGATTTAACATCCTGCAGATAATTTAAAAAAGGTAAATAAAAAGGGCTTGCGCGAGGAAGAGAAACTCAAATAAGTTCATAATAGGAATAATTTATTTCCATATGGTAGTAGTAAAAATTAAATCCTACTATTTTCCATTCAATCTACGTATTTGTTATTAACTGTTTCATTCATGGAAATACATCTTCATCACCAATCACGATATCTTCTACAAAATGTGCATTTCTTTGCAGAAACAATTTTGAAAAATTTAGACGGTGCGGTATATCAGTTCTAAGAGTTCGAGCCTTACATGCTTCTTCAAAGGATGATACTTCACATCATGCTTAACAATTCGGAGAAATGTCTCTTAAATGAAATCTAATCCTTACTTTCAGATTGATATTTTTGGGTTCTCAATAAACTGTTCATGAAAAATCAATGTTTTCATGTGTTCATTCTTTTCTCCTGCGACTTGATCACTTTTTGTTCAAATTTAAATCGGTTTCTTCAGTTTTGAACTTATTAACATTTGCCAATATGGTTGGTTTAATAGTTGGTGGAAATCTTTTCAGAGAGCGTTGTTCAAAATGACGTTGAACCTGTGTAAAACTTCCAGTGTTTAAAAATTGTCACAACAAAAACTCTTCGTTCTTTTGAAAGCTGCATTTTGAGGGTATCGAATAGGTTTCTAATAGATATCAATTTTATCTCAAAAAACAACTATCAAATGGTAAATCATTTTTTTATTTTATTTTATTTGTTACAAAAAATACTAGAATTTAATGTTTTTACATCCATATAAAATTAATTATACCTCTTCGTATATTTCGTCCTCGCGCAAGCCATTTTTATTTACCTTTTTTTAATTCGCTGCAGAATGTTTAAATTTTGTCGTAACTCTTAACAGATTATCAAGATAGATGCAAAAAAAGTAAACGAATAAAACTGTGTTTTTAGGAAATTTCTAGGTTTGATAGTTTGTAAAATAAACTAGTTTGAAAATGGGTTTCCTTTTATTTGCATCACCCTGTATACTAGGTATATATAATGCAGACTATATAAGAAATTGAAATATATTGAAAGCATATAGGTATATTTCATTAAAAGTATTGTATATATAATATAATTGTTTTCATTAATTTGGCTCATATAATGTATTTATTTAGTTCTAAAAATAGTACTAGGTTTAACTTTCTTAAACTGTAGCAATGGAATAGAGTTTAGAGTTTATGGATGCGATCCGTGAAGTAAAAGGCTTTGAATTCCTTTTATTTACGCTCTAAAGAATACTGCAAAGTTTCATTATATTTCAAAATTATATTAGTAGCAAAATAAAGCTAGATATTAGAAGTGAATATATGCCAATGTAATAACTGCATAATTGACATTGAAAAATCGTATAACTATGAAATTAAGAACTTAATCAATTTTCAGTTTATAAAATGACTACATTTTGTACTATAAGTATTAGTCAATTTTTAATAGTAAATCATATTTAACGAAAATAAATTTACTTGGACCCATGAATAGAAAAATTGGCAACATATTTTTTACTGTGGGCCACACTTTGAAACCTGACACTGCAACTGAACTAAAGGCTATAGCTGAATATTATTAATCTAATTGATGTGATTAGGTCTTCAAGGTATTCAAAAGAGCTGATAGTTTGTAACAAGAAAAAGAAAATAATACTATATATAATAATACTATATATTTACACCACTACATATATTTGTTCCATTAAATACGTGAAGGTGAATTAATTTGATTTCAGTTTTGAGTGGAGTATTGTGCAAATAATATTAAATGCTTTATGAAACTAAAGTAATTAAGTTCGAGGTTTAATTTTAATAATCATTTTCCGATTGCATGAGTTTAGAAAATTATTAAACAAACTGATTTCTTCAATTAAGAAAATGACTTTAGAAAGAATGGATATAGTTTCTAAAATTAGTAAATTATTATGTTCAATATCGATAATAATTTCCTCTATACATCAATAATTGATCTTCAATTTTTTTTAATTTCAATATAAATAAATTGATTGAATTAGTAATAATATTTCAGCACGAAGAAAATGATTAATGACTTCATTTCATAAAGCCATTAAAATAATAAGCCACACCCATTAAAATGGCACAATAAGAATAACCCATTAAAAATCTAATAGTCATTTTCCATCACCACAACCCATTAAGATGGCACCATTATAATAACTATCTAATAGTTCCACAACCCATTAACTATCTAATAGTTATTTTCCATCACCACCCATTAAAAATCTAATAGTTATTTTCCATCACCACCCATTAAAAATCTAATAGTTATTTTCAATCACCACAATCCATTAAGATGGGACCTTACAATAACCCATTAACTATCTAATAGTTCCAGAGCACAACCCATTAAAAATCCGATAGTTATTTTCAATCACCACGACCCATTAATTATCTAATAGTTCCAGAGCACAACCCATTAATAGAGCAACAGTTTGCCTAGAGTTTCCCTCTGATCTATCCTCTTGACGCGTGGTTATTAGGATCCGTAGAGTTTGTGCCACTGACTCACCGCACTGCACGAGAGATGAAGCCAGACTGAGAGAAGCTGTGGATGTGGAGATGACACCCTTAGGGATGGGACACACTGGACATAGGGATGGGACACACTGGACATAGTGGGACATGCTTAGTGGACACACATCATCACTATATAGGACATAGTGGGACATGGTTAGTGGACATGCATCATCACTATATTGGACACACTGAATATAATGAAGCATGGTTTACATTCAATACAAATATTATTCCACTGAAGATGAACTCTTACGGTGAAGAACATTCATACAATATCTACTTACAGTCAATACAAATAATATTCCACTGAAGATGAACTCTTACGGTGAAGAACATTCATACAATATCTACATGTAATACAAAATATTGAAATTCATGAATAATATAAACCATATGCGAATATATATTTTACATTTGTTGGTTGTAAAACCCAAAATAATCTTCCATTCATTGAATAAAAAATTTAAAAAAACGTGCTCAAATTTTTTCAAATTTACTAATGATAGTATGTTGATTTTTTACCATTTCCTTTAAAATTTCCTCCTCTCACTTTCTTTCACTGATAATAATATCATTTTGTTGCCACTGTTTAAAATGCTAGAGTCAGCAGTTTGTGTTACCCATTGGTAGAGACTCAGCAAAGCTCTGTGTGCCTCCCTAACCATTCACAGGCCTTTAAGTAACCTCAGGATGCTTCAAAGGAACCGTCTCTGATGCTTTTTCTACATTCATATCCAGAAAAAGGAATAGGGATGTAGTGTATATGAATGTTATTGTAGTAGGGAGGACTGTGTGGAGAAGTATTTGGAAGAGGATATTGAAGAAAATTCCATTCTTAAATTTTGTTATCTGAATCATTTTTTTGCATTAATCCCACATATACAAAAAATGGCAATCCAATTTTTGCTTATTATACTATTTGGAAAAAAAATCTGCTACTGAATTTTAAAAAACATTATTTGAATTATAATAGATATAGTCCAAGTTTACTCAATTATTTAATAACAGTATAACCTCATAATTACTTTAAATCTTATAAGCAAGACACTAATTTTTTCATAATTTCTTCCCAGTAATGAGAGTATAGATTCATATCGTGACTTTAAACTGATATCAAAAGTAAAATGACTTTCTCTGCAATGGCACAAAGAATTTCCAAAGAAGAAGTTTTTGTCGATTCGGAAGATTAATTCTAAGCGAGGTTGATAAATTTATCGTGAAGCAAAATCGATGATAATTTCCGGCTACGGTCTATTCTGGTTAGAGTTTTGCGGTTTTTGGGGACAAAATCCGTGGGAGTGATTTGTACCAACTTTGGGTGATTTGTACCAACTTTGGGTGATTTGTACCAACTTTAGGTGATTTGTACCAACTTTAGGTGATTTGTACCTACTTTAGGAGATTTGTACCAACTTTAGGTGATTTGTACCTACTTTAGGAGATTTGTACCAACTTTAGGTGATTTGTACCAACTTTAGGTGATTTGTACCAACTTTAGGTGATTTGTACCAACTTTAGGTGATTCGTACCCACTTTAAATGATTTGTACCAACTTTAGGTGATTTGTACCAACTTTAGGTGATTTGTACCCACTTTGGGTGATTTGTACCAACTTTAGGTGATTTGTACCAACTTTAGGTGATTTGTACCAACTTTAGGTGATTTGTACCAACTTTAAGTGATTTGTACCAACTTTAGGTGATTTGTACCCACT